>PVKA01055157.1:0-10438 GCA_004027165.1 Ctenomys sociabilis
CCCTAGTCCTAGCCTTAGCCAAACGAGAAGTTGTTTGCTACGGAGACCATCCACCCCCAGGTGGGGGTGGAAGGCGGAAGCCAGCGCCGTCTTTAAGGTGCGGCTGTGCCTTTAAGGTGAGAGCACTCACCCCCAGGCGGGGGTGGAAGGCAGAAGCCAGCATCACCTTTCAGGCGCAGCTATTCGGCTCCCTACAGTTGGTTGCTGGTTCCTTCCTATTGTTGTTCTTCAAGTCGTGGCCATTTTTGGCACTTTCTAGAATATCTGTCAGTACTGAAGTATGGTTGGTTTGGTGGTCATGAATATTGTTCAGTTGTTCTTTGTCATTAAAGAATCTTATATCTCCATTAAATTTGATAGCTTGGCAAGGTCCATAATTCTGAGTTAGAAATTGTTTTCTTTTGGAACCTGAAATATTTCATTCCAAGCTCTTCTTGACTTGATGTTTTGTGTTGATAAATATGTCATGATACTTATGGGCTTTCCATGATCGTTGATCTGTTTCTTTTCTCTAACAGCTTTTAATACTCTGTTCTTTTGCTGAATTCCTAGGATGTTGATTATTATGTGTCAGGGTATGGATTTATTTTGGTTATCACTAATTAGAATTCATATAATTCTTATAACCTCAGTTAAATATGTGTCAGATTCTTTTCCCACGCTTTGAAATTTTTCAACTACTGCTGCAAATAATCTTTTTATGTCATTTGTGACTATTGATGTTTTGTTGACACCTAACCATCTTATATTTTTTCTTTGCATAATCTTGCAGCTGTTGAGTATTACATCCTAATTCCTTGTCATTTTAAGAAACCTTTCCTTTTATGATTATTAGTTTCAGTGTTGTCTCTAAGGTCTGAAAGTCTACTTGCAGTTTTATTCTAGCAGTTTTGCCAGCTATCAATGGAATTCTTAATTCCTTGAATATCTGTTTGAATCTTTTTCATTCTAATTCTTTCCTGTATTATTTATTTAATGTTTCCATATTTTTTCTCATTCTCTTCTAATTTTTAAATCAATGTCTTCTTTATATAAGCTGAGCAGTTCTTTAATGATTGTTGTCATTTCTTTTTTTGCCTGAGAGATTATTTCTGTTATGACTTCTTTTATAGTCCAGAACAAGTGAGATTATTTCTTTACCTCAATTGCTATCATTTCAGAAATTTCAGGTGTGTGACCTCCAAGTTCTTATATGTCCTTGTCTCCTAGAGTTGTTTTGGGTGGCCTGAGGTCTGAGATTCCCTTTTGTTCCTTCATTTTCACATTTTTGAAGTTCCCAATGTTGGCCCAGGCCCAGAAGCAATTGTAAGCTGTGAGGCATGTGTCAGTAAGACTTTCTTGCCAGTTTGGACCAGGTAGGCTCACCACAGCTCCTGCTGTCTGGTGTTCAGTGTGGTCTCTCTGAGTGCAATGAAGGAGTTAGGTGTAGATAAGCAAGTCTCCTCTGGTGATGGGGAGTGGAACAAGACTCTGCAAGGCTCCCATGGTGGGGGCAGACAGGCTAGCACTCACCAATGCAACACGATGGGGGGGTGTGGCTTGCAGCTCAGAGCGGCTCCCTTGATGTTGGTTTTAAGGTAGAGCACGGCTCTCAATGACTCTGCAGCTGTGTGCACCTCAGCCTGTCTTCTGTGACAGTTGGGGTGGGGTGGGCTCCAGCTCAGCTAGGCTGTGTAGATGAGGAGGGGGAGCTTTGCATTAATTTTTATAAGGCATTGCAAGACTAAAATACATCTATCTCCCATGATTCAAATACATTCTTTTCTTTAAGTGGAAGGCTTCTATTCATTTTTACATTGTCCTGTTCTTAGCAACCATCTCCTCCTCTATTTCATTCTTGCAACCCAAAGCTTCACTAGAGCTTCCCTCTGACCAAATGATTTATATCATCTTACTGGCTGCTTGCTCTTAATTTTAAACATAGATCTGGCCAAAATCTCTCAACGGTAACCATGCGACATTTCCCAATAGACAGCACTGAAATTTTTCTTTTTCCACCAAGGCAATATCTCTAAATACCAGAAAAATGCAAACCAAATTTCTGCCAAAGCACAATATGCTGCCTGGATCTAGCAGCCAATGCAGTTCTCTTCATTTGAAGCTTCCTATGCTTTCTCTTAACTGGCAGTATTTCCATCCATACTCTGGCTTCCCAGGCTCCAACCAGAGTCTCCAATATGATATACAGCATATAGTTGTGTCTTGGGCCAGTTTCTCAAAACCTTTACAAAATTAATTCCCAATTCTCTTAAACCACATGCCCAGGCAGCATCAAAACAATGGTCTCACTCTGGGTATCAATTTTGTAAAGTTTCAGGGCTTTTCCAGGGAAATAATACAGTACAGGGCACTATTTTTAAAGATTCTATAATGAATCACCCAAAGAATCACATACTAAGAGTTCCAGAAGCCTACCCACACATGAAAAAATCTAAGACTCCATTAGAGGCCTGGATCTCATCTTAATGTTCTGCTTGAGTCCAGCTGAAGACCATGGCAATGTTTGATGCAAGCGTGTTTCATGGATCTGTGCTGGGAAGACCCAGAGGTCAGTGGGAGAAGATAGAAAGTCTGTGCCATTGGGATGAAAGATCTATGTTGTTGGCTGACAGATTCCAACTGGAATCAAAAAGTGTTGCTCAAAGTAAGAACCAGACCTCACCTGCAAAGTACCACAGCTACCCTCAGCAACAGTAAGAACCCAAGCTCCTCTTCTGATGAGAACAACAAAGTTCACCAGAAAAGCCAGCATGACAAGGCCCCCCAGGAGAACAATTAAAGAGGACCAGCAACTTCAAAACAGATTCACTAACAGTTAATCTTCTTCTCTAGTTCTGCTGCTTATGCTGTTGACAATAGTTGTCCAGCAGCCTCCCACACCCAAAACCATGCTCATTCTGTTCAGCTGGGTGTGACAAGTTGAACACCAGTTGGCAATGCACCACACTTGCCAACATTTGTCACACATACTTGAAAATCAACAAGACGTTTTGGAAAGATGCCATTTGTTCCCTTCAAGAGAATCTCTGTTTTGAGAGCCTAAGAATGTGTTCCCTTTGGTTACTGTGCTATTTAAACCCATGACTTTGTAAAACATTTTTCACGTAGCACTGAATATGATATTGCAACACAACAAATGTAATTCTTTTTTATTTTATTTTATTGTATTGAAGAACAAATACCAGCGAGACAATTTCAAATCATATTAGCAGGACAGATTCAATAATTAATAAATGGCATATTGTTTTCATAGTGATTTTTTGTTGTTCAAGCTGCATACATGATATTCTATTTACAAACACTATTAGAGCAGATGCTTCTAATCAATGAATTAAGAGAATGCAGCTGTATACTTATCTTTTTCTTAAAAGCTGAATTATAGTGCAGTTTCAATAATTAATACTCTTTACATTGTTATCTTCCTAGTGGTTATCCATAGTATAAGAAGCTCACAAGATATCCTGTCCAAACACTATTGGTTCAAATTATTTTTCTCATGAAATTATACAGAAGTACTGCATATTTGTCCTAACTGTACTGTTTATACAAACGCAGAACGGTTCTTCCATTGTATCCCATTTTCTTTGTTTAGTCCTGTCAAAAATGGGTATTCTATTGTCATTCAATTATTGTAGGTGCTAGAATTCAGTGAAACAATCCAACACAGTCCAGCAGTTCACAATAATAGTGGGTTACCTGAAAGAGTTGTTGACTAGAGCCATTTACAGCTCAGCTTATTATTATGGCCCTATTTTATATACATCATTTTTATACAGTTCTGCTGAATGGTTAAGACCGAGATAAAGCATGACCTATATAACAAAAATAATGTAATTTTTGTATCTCACGAGATCAGGCAAGTTTTTCAGGGTTTATCCTATAACACCGTACCTCACTCTGTAGATCCTCTGTCAGTGTCAGCCAAGTGAATGAGTCAAGGCCATTGCTTGACCAGTTTGCTCCCTGTGGAAGCCTGAGAGAAGGTTTTCTCTCCATGTGACTCTCCTTGGGCGCACTATAGATCATCAATCACATTCCTCTGTGGTTCCATAATCTCCTTGATCAGAAAATTTGGGGGCACAACTGAGTTCCATTGATGTTACACTCCAGGTTCTCCTATGTCCTGAGTCTTCACTGACCTTGAAAGGCTAGGGACAAAAGGTTGGCTGACCTTGCAGCCCTTCCATTTCTCCAATTTTTTATCTGCAAACTCAGGTTGTCAATCACCCACAAGAGAAGCTGATTAATACCGTGCAACATATGCAGTTCACTTTACCCTATCTGACTACATTCTTTTTGGTTGTTGTTATACCTTTCTATTTGTATTTCTTCTTTTGATTTCTTATACTAAGGAGACTATACAATATTTGTACATGTGTGTCTGGTTTATTTCATTTATGAGTGTATGTTCAAGTTGAATCCACTTCAATATAAATGCTTCAAGTTTATCATTCTTTATAGCTGAGTAATACTCCATTATATAGAAATACCACATATTTTCCAACCATTCCTCATGTGATTGGCATCTTGGTTGTATCCAAGATTTTGCTATCACAAACTGTGCTGCTATAAACATAGGTACACATATGTCATTATGATATGATGTTTTCAGTTCCTCTGGGAAAATTCCCAGTAGGGGCATAGCCAGCTTGAATGGGATTTTCAGTCTGATTTTTGTGAGGATTCTCCACACTGATCTTCACAATGGTTGTACCAGTCTACATTCCCACCAGCAGTGGAGAAGTGTTCCCTTTGCCCCACAACCTCTCCAACATTTCTTGTTGGTTCATTTCTTTATGATAGCCATTCTTTCTGGAGTGAGATGGTATCTTACTGTTGTTGTAACTTGCATTTCATGGATGGCTAGCAATGTGGAGCATTTTTTCATATATTTATCCACTTCTTTAATTTCATCCTCTGAGAAGTGTGTATTCATCTCCGGTGGCCATTTCTGGATTAGGTCTTTAAATCTGAGGGCCCTAATATATCTTAGCTCACTATAAATTCTAAAGAGCAGACCTTTGTCTGAGTGCTTATTAGTCAAGATTTTTTTGAAATTTTTGGGTTGTCTTTTCACTTTGTTGACAATTTCTTTTGATGTGCAGAAGCTACTCAAAAGAGTTGATCCCAGTTGTTAATTCTTTTAAGTGTTACCCATGTGAATACATGTTTGTTCATGAACTCTTTGCCTACCCTATGTCTTCAAGAGTTCCTCCTATTTTCTCTTCCAGGAGATTGAATGTTTCTATTTTAATGTTAAGATGTTTAATCAGTATTGACATTAGTTTAGTGCATGGTGATAAACTTGGGTCAAGATTCAGTTTTCAGCATGTAGAAAGCCAGTTTTTCTAGCACCATTTGTTAAAGAGGCTGCTTCCTTCAGTATTCATGTTTGGATCCTTTGCTGAATGTATTTATAGAGGTCTCTGCGTATTCTAATCTATTTCATTGATCTTCAGGTCTATTTCACTGCCAATACTATATTGATTTTATCACAGTGCCTTTGTAGTATAACTTCAAGTCAGGAATTGTGATGCCTCCTGCCTTGTCTTTATTGGCCAAGATTGCCTTTGCTAGTCTAGGTCTTTTCTAGTTCCAACTAACTTTTAGGAACGATTTCTCTAGGCCTGGGAGGTATGCTGGTGGCAGTTTGATAGGGATCACATTAAATCTATACAACAATTTTGGGAGTATGGCCATCTTCACGATATTGGGTCTTCTTATCCAGAAGCAGGGAATACTTTTCCATTTTCTGAAATCCTCTCCAATCTCTTTTCTTAGCATACTGTAATTTTCCATGAAAAGATTTTCTTACTTCCTTGGTTAAGTGAATTCCAAGGTATTTCATTTTCCGTGGTGCTATTGTAAAACATACTGTTTCTATAGTTTCTCTCTCAGTGTGTTTGTTATCTGTGTAGAGGAATGCTATTGACTTTTCAATATTGACTTTGTATCCTGCTATGCGACTAAATTTGTGTATCAATTCTAGTAGCTTCTCTGTGGAGTTTTTGGGTCTTCCAAGTAAAGTATCATGTCATCAGCAAATAGTGATAATTTAATTTCTTCTTTACCTATTCTTATTCCTTTTATTTCTCCCTTTTATCTAATGGCTGCACCTAACAATTCAAAAACTATATTGAACAGGAGGGTGATAGAGGACATCCATATCTTTTACCAGATCTAAGAGTAAAAGATTTCAGTTTTTACCCATTTAGAATTACATTTGCTGTTGGGTTGTCATAGATGGCTTTTATCCAATTGAGGTAGAAGACATCTATCCTAATTTTCTGTAGGGCTTTGAACACGAATGAGTATTGGACTTTCTCAAAAGCTTTTTCTGCATCATGTGGTTTTTAGCTTTCAGTCTATTAAAATAGTGTATTATATTTATAGATTTTTGAATATTGAACCATCCTTACATCTCTAGGATGAATGCTACCTGGTCATGATGTATGATCTTCTTGATGATTTGCTGTATTCTATTTGCTAGGATTTTATTGAGGATTTTTGCATCTATGTTCATGATGGAGATTGGCCTATAGTTCTCTTTTTTAGCTGTGTCTTTCCCTGGTTTTGGAATCAGTATAATACATGCCTCCTGAAATGATTTTTGGGAGGACTCCTTCCTTTTCAATTTGAGTTTGAGGAGTGTAGGGATTATGCCTTGTATAAATTTTTGTAGAACTCAGCTGTGAGTCCATCAGGACCTGAACTTTTCTTTGTCTGTAAGCTTTTTATTACATTTCGTATTTCATTGGCTGTTACTGTCTTATTGAGAGTTGTTATATCTTCTTGGTTCAGGTTTGGTAATGTATGCCTTTCAAGGAATCTGTTCGTTTCTTCTGCGTCTTCTATTCTGTGAGAGTTAAGATTCTTGAAGTAGCTAATAATAATCTCCTGAATTTCCACTGGGTCTGTGCTGATTTACCATTTTCTGTATACCATTTCTGTATTACCATTTCATTCCTTGTTGCTTGTATTTGAATTTTTTCTTTCCTCTTTTTGGTGAACTTAGCTAGGGGCTTATCACCTTTATTTAGTCTTTCAAAGAACAAGCTTTTGATTTGTGGATTCTTTGAACTGTTTTCTTCAATTCAATTAATTTCTGCTCTAATCTTTATGATTTCTTCCCACCTTTGGGCTCTGGGTTTGGTTCACTCTTCCTTTTCTAGATGTCGGAGGTGCAACTTTAGGGTATTTATTTGTTCCCGTCCTGTTTTCCTAATGTGTGAGTTCATAGCTATGATTTTCCCTCTGAGAACTGCTTTCATTGCATCCCATAAATTTTGGTAAGTTGTGGTTGAATTTCCATTCAATTGTAGATATTATTGAATTTCTTGTTTAATTTCATCTGTGACCCATTGAATGCTGAGTAAGGTGTTGTTTAATTTCCATGTATTTAGCTGGTTATTCTGGTTTCTTTTGTCGTTTATTTCCAGGATCATTGCACTTGGGTCAGATAATATATGTGCATGGGATAATTTCTGTTTTCTTGCATATACTTAAGAATGACCTCTGAACTAGTATGTGGTCTATTTTAGAAAATAACCCATGGGCAGCTTTAAAAAACTGTGTATTTGCCTGTGGTTGGACGGATCACTCTGTATATGTCCACCTGATCCATTTGTTCCAAGCTCTGGTTCAGTTCTGCTACTTCCTTGCTAATTTTTGTCTGTTTGACCTATCTTTTTGAGAGATAAGGGGGTGTTAAGGTCTCCTGTGAAGATTGTGCTCTTGGATAGTAGATTTTTCATGTCCATCAAGATTTGTCTTACATTGTTGGGTGTTCTGTGTTTGGTACATAGATATTTATGAGTGTTACCTCTTTCTCTTGAATTTTTGTCCTAATCAATATATCATGGCCTTCTTTGTTTTTCATTCTTGCTTTGAAGTTGAGACTATCTGAGAACAGAACTGCTGTTCCTGCTTTTTTTTCGTAGGTTCTGGGGAGTTTAGTATTGTTTTCCATCCTTTGACTTTGAGTCTATAAATGTCCTTTTGAGTTAAGTGTGTTTCTGGTATACAACATATTGTTGAATTTTGTTTCCTAATCCATTGTGCCAGTGTATTTCTCTTATTTGGTGAATTGAGTCCATTTACATTGATGGTTATAATTGAAATCTATTGACCTATGATTGTCATGATATTTACCTGCTGTTGTTTACTCCTTTTTGTCCTGTGTTTAATTGTTTGCCCTATTTAGTGAATTCCTTCCATTCTCATTTGTGGAGTTCTGGTCATTGTGGTCTCTCTCTAGAACATTTTTCAATAGCCTGTGTAGGGATGGCTTTGTCATCATAAACTTATTTACTTGTTCTTTGTCATGGAAGTATTTCACTTCTCCATCAAACTTGAAAGACAGTTTTGCAGGGTATAGTAGTCTGGGCTGGAATTTGTTTTCATAGATGACTTGAAGAACTCTGCTCCATGCTCTCCTTGCCTTCATGGTTTGTGTAGAGAAGTCAGCTGTAATTCTGATGGGTTTTCCTTTGAATGTGATCTGCTTCTTTTCTCTAGCAGCTTTCAGTATATTATTGTTGTGCTGGATTTCTGGGATCTTAACTATTATGTGTCTTGGTGTGTTTTTACTTGGGTTGAAGTTATTTGGTCTTCTGTATGCTTCAGTTACCTGAATGTTAGATTGTTTCCTCATATTTGGGAAATTTTCTGGGATTACTTCTGCCCATATTCTTTTTATATCATTTGTATTGACTCCTTCTTTCTCAGTGATGCCTATTAATCTCACATTGTTCATTTTGGCATCATCTTGCAGGTGATGGATTATTTTTCCCTGCATCCTCATTGTTTTTAATAGATGCTTTCTCACCTTTTCACTAGCTGCAACAATGTCTTCAAGATCTGAAACTCTGTCTTTACTTTCACTCAAATGGTTTTGTAGACTCATGATTGAGTTTTTTAGTTCTTCTATATCTCTTTAACTTGCTTCCTGCGATCTATTTCTTTCTTGTATTGTTCATTCAAGGAATCTGTTATATTTCTAATCCCCTCTATTTTTTTCAATGTCTCCTTTAGAGGTAGCTATTAATTCTTTTACTCCAGAGTTTTTTCCAAATGGGGTTTCCTCCATATATTTCTGGCATTGATTCTCTACTTCAGATGCTATGATTTTAAAGATTTCTTTTGTTATTTCCAAAATTATTTCTGTTTTGAGTTCCTCTTTACCTTTCTATTGTTGTTTCTTTGCTTGTGACACTGTTAATTCATATGTTTCAGCTAAAATTGTGTTCTCTGCACCTGTTCTGGGTGGGCATTGGGTTTCCCTCATATGTTTCTGGATTTGATTCATTACTTCTGATGCTATGTATTCAAAAATGTCTTTATTTCATGCATTAATTCTAGTTTGAGTTCCTCTATGCCTTTCTGCTGTTGTTTCTTTGCTTCCATCTCTGTTTATTCATTCATTTCAGCAGAGCTTGTGTCCTCTGCACTAATCATTGGTGGGCTGGAGGCCTGAGATTGCATTTTATTCCTTGTCTTTTTCATTTTGTATAGCACTGACCTGTGACCTTTGGTGTAGAGCTTTGGTGAAGTTACAACCTTAGCACGTAATGAGATTCTAGTGCTGATCTATTATGTTTGAGATTATCCAGTTATGCCTGGCTTGGATCTAGCTATTGTGTCAGCTCTTTTTTGCTGCATCCCTTCTGGAAAAACTGAGAGCCTGTGGTTGCCCTCTGTTGTGTTCCTGGCCCAGAGAGCACCGTGGGGCACTGAAGTTTTCCCACACACTCAGTGGGCAGTGCTGGGCTGGTTCAGGGGCTGGAAAAGTCACAAAAGTTCTCACTCACTCCCTGGGCTTGGAGGCAGGGTCTCTGGGAAGTTACAGGGCAGGCCAGGCTGGGGCAGATCAGGCTGATCGGGCTTGGAGGTCTTGGGGATGAGGGCTCTGGATGACAAGGCACACGCAGGGAGAAGCCAAAAGTTTTCCCACACACTCCCTGAACCAGGCTCACGTGGATCAGGGGCCATAAATGTCACAAAAATTCTCACTCTATCAGCGGGCTTGGGGGCAGGGGCTCTAGGGAGTTGCAGGACAGGACAGGCTGGGGTGGTTCAGGCCAATTGCACTTGGAGGTCCTAACAAATGTAATTCTTAAATGGAGGCAAAATATAGCACAATTCTTTGAATTCAATTTGTTAAGTAGTCGATAAACAGGAAGGAAATTTTTATGTTTTATCTGGTCCAATTGTTTGGACCAGATGTGATGTCTAATCAGCAGCATTTTAAGTTATCCGAGGCAAAATTTAAAACCTATGTATATTACAGAAATGGAGCTTTTTCCCAGGGCTATAGTCTGATAGCATCTGTGCCTGCATGAAAAGTGTGAGGTCTTGAGCATCATAAAAAAAAAAAGAAGAAGAAGAAGAAGAAGAAGAAGAAGAAGAAGAAGAAGAAGAAGAAGAAGAAGAAGAAGAA
>PVKA01055158.1:0-10438 GCA_004027165.1 Ctenomys sociabilis
AAAAAAAAAAAAAAAAAAAAAAAAAAAAAAAAAAAAAGCCCCACTTATGAGCACATGAGGCTTTGGGAGGACATTTAGATACAAGGCACAACTTACTTGGACTTCTTGATTTTGTTCTCAGTTTTCCTTTTCTGGTTTAGGAGGACAAATTATTTTGACACACAATCATCAAAAAATTTTGCATACTCATTACTTTTTTCTTAACTTGTTCTATTTATTAGTTTTTTGACTGCAATAAGCTTAGTGAAAACTTGGATTTGAAAATGTTCCTGGTAACTTTTTTAAAAAATTGTTTTTTAACCTTGGTCCCAGAGTTAACCTACACATATTTACATTCCTATTAGGATTGGCTGAATAACAGTTGGTAACCTTGAATAGCAATACAGTAGTCCCTTGCTATTTTACAATTCAGTGTTCACAGACTCATTGTTTCTTGGATTTTCAGAAAAAGGGGGGGCAGGGAGATGGCTCAGTAGAATAAGCACTTCTCTGGCAAATGCAAGGGCTTGAGTTCAATCCCTGGTTCTGGGGAAAAAAAAGAGAAAAAAAAAATATATATATATATAAATTATTGCAGATTTTTTACTATGTTGTGGGATTTTGCAGTATCATTCAGTACATGTGTGTTGTTAAAATTACATAAGTTTATGAATGTAGGAGTCCCTTCCTGGTTCTTGTTTAGACCCAAGAAGTCTACATTTATTTATTTATTTATTTATTTTTGTCTTTTTGAGACAGGGTCTCGCTATGCAGTTCAGGCTGGCTTTAAGCTCACTTTGTAGCTCAGGCTGGTCTCGAACTCACAACAATCCTCCTGCCTCAGCCTCCCGAGTGCTGGGATTACAAGCATGCACCACCACGCCCGGCTAGAAAGTCTACATTTATAATCCCAAAAATATGTTATTGGAATCCCACCAAATCAATTCCAATCTACCAGTCCCAATGCAACCCATAGTCAAAACAAAGACACTAAGACATATATATATATATATATATATATATATATATATATATATATATTTACTGGGGAGCCAAGGGGCCCTAAGGCAGCCATGCAGATGGCTTTACGGAACAAAGAGAGTGACCCAGGGCTGCACTCAGGTTTTCTTCAGCAGAGAAGGGTGAGTGGCTTGAGGAAGAGACTTGTGGGAAGTAGGTGAGTACTGTGAGCTGAGCTAGGTGGGTGGCCTGCATTTACCTCTGCCATATGCAGAGAGGATATGCAGAGAGAGTAATTTGCATTATGCCGTTGAGATACTATCTAATGTTTTGGGGGTCTGGTGCTTCAGCTCTGATGTGTAATCCTTCAAGCCCCAGGAAGTCATAGCCTCTATCTTAAGGCTTGATCTCAGCCGACAGCATGAAGCACTGGCTCTTCATTTTGTCTCAACCTGGCTCACGTTAAAGAGCAGCAGGTATGGGTTATCAGGGAAACACACATGCCATCTCCAAAGATTACCGCCAGCACCTCAGCTAGACCAATATTCATTGTTTAAGGCCAATTGAAAGGATAAAGAGAAGTCCTAGACAGCTCTGTACATATCAATACAAGGAAATAGGGGCAGGCTCAGCCAAAATGAAGATAATCACTCTTTCAAGGAGAAATGCTCAGGTGGGATGCCTGGAATGTAACCTCTGTGGTAAGTAGTGCTTTAGTATAAGCAGACAGCAGAAAAAGAAAAAAGAGCAAATTGGACTTTGGGAAGATGGGGGAGTGGTGAGCAGCAGAGAAACAGCCTCTCTGAGACTTGATGCCCAGACATTGGAATACAGCAACATGAGGAAGAGGAGGGAATAGGTCCCTGGGACCCAGCAAGGCTCTGCAGTGAGAATGAAAACCCACAGGAAGAGCTAAGGGGAAGACTTCAAAGGAGGAGGAGGAGGAGGTAGCAAGTGGTGCTTTCTCCCTGAACCCTGACCTGCTGGGTGGGAAGGGTGTGCACAGCACCCAGCTGGTTTATTTCTTCTTAAGTTCCTGCTTGCTTAAGGATATTCCTTTAATCAAATGCTTGAACTTTGTTCTGTCTGCAGGCTATGGGGCAATTTTTAAAAAATATATATATTTTTAGACAGGGTTTTACTATGTAGTTCAGGCTGGCCTTGACCTCACTTTGTAGTCTAGGTTGGCTTCAAATTTTCAGTTGTCCTCTTGCCTCAGCTTCCTGAGGCCTGGAATTATAGGCATGAGTCACCACACCCCTACCCCCAGGGTTAGGAACTTTTAACCAATCAAAATTAACTACTGTGTCTTGAAAATGGATTACTTTAAGTTTCTAATTTTTATATTGTTTTTATTATTTATTTATATTTTAGAGAAAGGTCTATGGGGTGTTCAAGGTCTCACTACTAGATCAGACTCATAGTGATTCACCTGTTTACAGACTCCCAAGAGCTGGGATTACAGGTGTGCGCCACCAGTTGCTGACTCAGTGTGCCCTGCAGGCAGGGCCAGCATGTCAGGCCTGAGGTTGGAACCCCAGTCCCAGTGACTGCTTGTAGGTGCTTTAATCCACTGAGCTATTTGGCCACCCATTGGTTTTTAAATTGTATTAGCATTTAAGGGCCAGCCAAATAGCTCAATGGACTAAAGTGGCTGCTTAGGCAGAGCACAGTGGCAGGGGTTCAGTTCTTGGCTTGCTGTGCTGGTCCTACCCTTGGAGTACACTAAGAAGGTGATTGAGACTGGGCATGGTGGTGCATGCTTGTGATCCCAGCACTTGGAAGGCTGAAAACAGAATCACTATGAGTCTGATCTACATAGTGAGACCCTGCGGACCCTGTCCTAAATAAACAAATAAACAAACAAATAAATTGTATTAACATTTGTTGTCTTTTTTTTGTCATAAGAGGTTGAGTTTAATTTGACATCAAACAGTAATAAATTATTCCATTGGTATGTTAGGGACATTTGTTCACTTATTGTTTTATTTTTATTTTTTTCAGTTTTTTATTTTTTAAGACAGGGCATCACTATGTAGCCTAGACTAGCCTTGAACTCACAACTGGCTATTTCTTGTTGTTTTAGTTAGTTTTTGGGTTAACACTGTCATGCAGGGAATAACATAGTACTCCACTGAAGTTGAGATTTTGTTATGCTTATAAGAGAGGTGAAGATGGAGACTATTTTTTTTTAATTTTTGGAGACTATTTTTTTAAAAAGTATTTCAGTGACTTAGTTCTCTCTCTCTTTCTTTCTCTCTTTCTTCTGTATTTAGTACATGGTCTACAGGGTCTCACTACACAGATTTATAGTGATCCTTTCTGTTTTTCAGTCTCCCAAGTGCTGGGATTACAGGAGAGCAACACCACACCCAGTCTCAATAGCCAACTCAGGTTGCCCTTGGGGCGGGGCTGGCATATCTGTCATTTATATATTTATTTATTTGGTACAAGCCTCAATATGAAGCTTGGACTCACAGTGATTCTCCTGTCTAAGCCTCCCCAGTACTGGGGGAGGCTTACAGAAAAGCCACCACCATGCCCAGTCTTGGTGGCTGGCAATGGCATAAGGTACCAGGGATCAAACTTCAGTCCTTGTGCTTGCCAGGCATATACTTAGACTGCTGAGCTATCTCCCCAGCCCTAGCTACTTTTCTTGTAGACGAGACAAAATACCTGACAAAGTTAGAGGGGGAAAGGCTTTATTTAGCTTACAGTTTGCAGAGGTTTCAGTCCATAATATACTGGCTCTAAGGCAGAGGAGCAACCATTCAAGGAGGTGGCAGACAGCAAAAGCAACCAGGGAGAGGGAGGCAAGCCTCTTTCTGCCCCTTATGGTGTGCTCAGTCCACTGGGGTTAGGTGTCAATCCAATCAGCATTCCAGCAATTACCCACCCTTAATCCCAGCACCCTTCATGCTAATATTGCACCAAGAATCAGTCACACACTCTAGATTTAGCCTCATTTGTAAAAGCCCCATCTACATGCTTGTAGCTTTGGGGAAACATCTACACATATACTGTAACACCTAATGTTAAATCAATATTAGCATTTTTTGTTACTTTATTGGCCAATGTCATTGGTTTCTTTTTTTTTTTTTTTGTCTTTTTGAGACAGGGTCTCACTATGCAGTTCAGGCTGGCCTTAAGCTCACTTTGTAGCTCAGGCTGGTCTCGAACTCACAACAATCCGCCTGCCTCAGCCTCCCGAGTGCTGGGATTACAGGCATGCGTCACCATGCCCGGATATAAGAATACTTCTTTCTTTTTTTTTTTTTTTTTTTTTTTTTTTTTTGGTGGAACCGGGAATTGAACTCAGGCCCTTGTGCTTGTCAGGGAAGTGCTTATTCCACTGAGCCATCTCCCTGGCTGTCATTGGTTTCTGTAAGGCATTTATAATAGCTTTACTAGGAGCTGAATTGTTGGGAATGAAGATACATTTTTATCCAGCACGACATAGAGCTTTTGGTTAACATTATGCCAAGTGTAAGGGGGCTGCTAGGTAGCTCAGCAGACTAAATCACCTGCTTAGGCAAAGCACAGTGGCCAGGGTTCAATCCCTGGCGTGCTGTGCTGGCCCCACCCCTGGGGCACACTGAGACAGCGATTGACACTGGGTGTAGAGGTATGCCTGTAATCCCAATGCTTGGGAGGCTGAAAACAGGAGGATCACTAAGAGTCTGAGCTACGTAGTAATACCCTATAGACCCTATAGACACTGTACTAAAAAAAAAAAAAAAATAGTGCAATTTTACTTTTTTATGCCATCAGACCGATGGTATCTAGTTGGCTGGCTAGATTTTATAGAGTAGTTTTGGAATAGTTGATCAATTTCTGTTATTATATTTACATAATTAATTAAATTTATGTTTTATTAATTGTGGATCATCAAAAGAATGTTGATTTAAACACTACTGTTATTTGATTTTTAGTCTTAAATGTCTTAGAGACTTCCTGGAGATTCTTAGTGAATCATAAAAAACCCTGTTACCAATGTTTTATTTTTATGGTCAGACTCTGAATTGGAGGTTCTCTGAAATGCCAGGGTGAAGAGGATAGTCAACCGCACTGAGGCCCGAGTCCCTGTGCAAGGAGACTACATTTTGTCAAGCAACCATTTTTTTTTAAAACATGGGTACATGGAGGGCTGAGTAGTTTTTATTGTTTGGCTTACCAGTAACATTTAAGATGCTGACATAGGCCATAACTTCTTATACAGGTGTGTTGAACCTTGTCCCCTGTCTGAAGTGGCAAGAGGAGTGGTATAAATTTTTTATGGACAAGGAAGAGATTGTTTTTTCATTTAACCTTTATAATGGGGGGAACAGCAGTGCCAAAGTCTTGCAGGTCTCATTTCCCACCTGTATTTTGGATCTGGCAGTGATCCAACATGAAGGGCATCGCCTGAGGTCAGCTTCCATTCTGGGGGTAAATGGAACCATCTGCCCCTATGGGCATCCAGCCACATGTGGATAGAAATAATATTTATTAGGGGATTATATTGTAAAATTAACTAACCTATTTCACTCATGCTTTTGTATCTTTATGCTTAGCTATGTTTAGTTTTTATTTTTCATTTGTCTTCAATTTTTAACTTATTATTTTTATGTGTTTAGAGTCATTATTGGGTAACCCTGAGTACTCTTTAGGATCTAGGATTGGGTTTGTTTTATTCTTCTTTTTGTATTTTTTTAAGACAAGGTTTCACTGTGTAGTTCAGATTGGGCTTGAACTCACTATGTAACATAGGCTTGATCTTGCATTTGCCAGGCAGGTGCTTATGATGCTGAGCTATATCCCTGGCAGAGCTTGGGGCTTGGGTCTGTGAGGGAAAACTTTTTTTTGGGGGGGGGGTGCTGGCTCAGTCCACCCTGGGGATGGAGCTGGCTCAGTATGTGGAACTAGGGATGAACTGTGGTCCATGCCCAGCTTGCTGAGGCCTGCATAAGCAGGTGTTTTATTTATTTATTTATTTATTTATTTATTTATTTATTTATTTATTTATTTATTGTGGAACTGGGGATTGAACTCAGACCCTTGCGCTTACCAGGGAAGAACTTAGTCTACTGAGCCATCTCTCTGGCCCATCAAATAACTGACTTGTTTTGAAGCATAGATGCAGTGTTTGAATGAGCATCAGAGACTTTTTTTTTTTTTAACTGCTGAGCTATATCCCCAGCTGAAGTCCTTCTTAGTGGTTTTTTTTTTTTTTTTTTTTTTTTTTCTGGACTGGGGATTGAACTCAGCACCTTGCACTTATTCTACTGAGCCATTTCCCCAGCCCCTAAGCAGGTGCTTTAGACCACTGAGAAATCTCACCAGTCCGAAGGGAAAGTTGTTTTGATCTGAGGGATAACCAGCTACAGAACATTAAAGTATAGCAGCAGAAACACAATTCCATCAAATAAGAGCAAAGAGGATATGAAGAGAGATCTCCATACTAGACAATGTCTCCATAGTAGACAATACTGCCTCTGTTACAGTAAATCTAAGGTCTAAACAGGGAATAAAATGTATAAAGATGACTGAGTTAATTTTACTAGTAAAATTTACTAGTTAATTTTACTAGTTACAGGGTAATGAAGTCATTAATCTTCTCTTCTGGATGTTTGATAACTAAGTTTGGTGACTGAAAACTAGAAAGATAGATGGGCTTAAAAGGATAGCCAATATTTTGGCCCCAGCCCTTCAAGGTCAGTGAAAAATCAGGACATAAGAGAATCCCTGCTGTAACCTCCTGTAACTTAGTTGTGTCCCAATGGAAGGGACCCAGCCTACTATTAACCTGGGAGAGAAGATATGCTTGTGTTTTTCCAGAGAATGCTATACCACCTATTTGGGTACCAGAGCACAATGTCAGGCTATGCCATAACGCCAGATCTAGAGAAGACGGTTAACAGTGATGAGGCCAGATCCAACCTGGGGCCAACTAACAAAACACTGAGAAAATAAAAATCTAAGGTCTAGCCAGGCGTGGTGGCGCATGCCTGTAATTCCAGCACTCAGGAGGCTGAGGCAGGAGGATTGTTGTGAGTTCAAGACCAGCCTGAGCCATAAAGTGAGCTTAAGGCCAGCCTGAACTGCGTAGTGAGACCCTGTCTCAAAAAGACAAAAAAAAAAAAAAAAAAAAAAGAGAAAAACAGCCGGGCGTGGTGGCTCAGGCCTGTAATCCCAGCACTCAGGAGGCTGAGGCAGGGGGATTGTTGTGAGTTCAAGACCAGCCTGAGCTACAAAATGAGCTTAAGGCCAGCCTGAACTGCATAGTGAGACCCTGTCTCAAAAAGACAAAAAAGAAAAAAAAAATCTAAGGTCTAAACAGGGAATAAAATGTATAGAGATGACTGAGTTAGTTTTACTAGTATTAAGACAAAAATACAAAATATACATATTAGTTAGAGATAAAAGATTTTTATCCTTCCAAAATTTTCTAATAAGAGATCTCTGCTTATTGGCAAATAATGAAATCTGACTAGTCTATTTATAAATTTCTAAAAATTGTAATAGAGTTACTATAAGTTAATCTGGCCAGAAATATAGAGTTGAGTGCACTCATAATTTTGTGAAGGTGATTGTGTGTGTGTGCTGTGTATTTGTCTATGTGTGTGTCATGTTGTGAACAGCTGTTCCCCTTCTTTTTCTGTTTTGATCATAATACAAATTGGGATACAGATTTAAAAGCATGCTTTCTCCTAAGTTACCAGCTGATCTAAGTGATATCAAAATGGGTTTATATACAGTTTATCAAAAAATTTAAGTTAATTAAGCAAAAATTCCTTACAGTGAGGAGCTATTCTCAGAGGAGAGTTCAATTGGTAAATAAGAGGTGTGGTTAACCTTTTGTTCATTAATGAGCTTCCAATATCTCAATAGTCTCTTATGAGAAACCCTCAGTAAAAATTGGTCTTTGGGGCTGGGGAGATAGCTTAGTAGAATAAGTGCTTACTGGCAAGTACAAGGGCCTGAGTTCAATCCCCAGTTTCACCAAAAAAAAAAAAAAAAAAAAAAAGAAAAAAAAGAAAAAAAGCCTTTGGTCAAAAGATAAGTGTTTCAGAAAAAATTACAATTGTAGGGCCGGGGAGATGGCTCAGTGGAATAAGTGCTTCCCTGGCAAGCACAAAGGCCTGAGTTCAATCCCCGGTTCTGAAAAAAAAAAAAAAATTACAATTGTGTTTTCTCTTAAAAAATAGTTTTGGTATAAAAGTAAATTAAAAAACAAAGGTTTGCACGTGTATGGTAATTCTCTATGTTTATGGTATATTTAGTGCATTCATGATTCTAAGTGTACACGTCTTCCAAAATGTAAAACAAAGATTGTTCATTGTGATAAGACTTCCTTTCAGATTCAAAACGCTACCTTTAACAAAAAAATTGTAATGTATATCCATCCCATTTAAGGTAACTAATTAGGCGAAAATTTCTTATATATTACATAGGTATTATGCTAAGATGAAAACTTAAGAGACATAAAATGTCATCAGGATTGTCTTCTACGTCTTTATTTTATTTATTTATTTTGGAAGAATTGGGGATTGAACTCAGTCCCTTGTGCTTGCCAGGGAAGCGCTTATTCTGCTGAGTCATCTCCCAGGCCCATGTCTTATTTATTTATGTCTTTTTAAAAACAAATTTTTTTTTTAATTTTTGTCTTTTTGAGACAGGGTCTCACTATGCAGTTCAAGCTGGCCTTAAGCTCACTTTGTAGCTCAGGCTGGTCTTGAACTCACAACAATCCTCCTGCCTCAGCCTCCCAAGTGCTGGGATTATAGGCCTGAACCACCATGCTCAGCTATTTATTTTTCTTGGCAGAACCAGGGATTGAACTCAGGACTTTCACTTTCCAGGTAAGCCATGGCCCATGTCTTGCTACAGTGTTGTACATGGTTTTAATTTCTAAATCTGTGTAAAAATTTGTAATTGTTGTCTTTTAACATTCTATAGGGATTTAAATATTAGAATATTCATGGTTGTTAAAAAATAAGTCCATTTTATGTCTTAGGTGTTTCATATTCAGATACATAGTAATGCTAAGCTTACTGCCTCTGTTGCAGGGTAATGAAGTCATTAAGCTTCTCTTCTGGATGTTTAAAGTTTGGTGACCAAAAATTATAGAGATAGATGGGCTAAAAGGATAGCCAATATTTTGGCCCAAGCTCGTCAAGGTCAGTGAAGATTCAAGACATAAGAGACCCCTGCTGTGACATGCTGTAACTTATTTATTTTTTATTTTTTATTATTATTATTATTATTTTTTGTCTTTTTGAGACAGGGTCTCACTATGCAGTTCAGGCTGGCCTTAAGCTCACTTTGTAGCTCAGGCTGGTCTCGAACTCACAACAATCCTGCTGCCTCAGCCTCCCGAGTGCTGGGATTACAGGCCTGCGCCACCACGCCCGGCTTGATTTTATTTATTTTTTATTTTATTTTTGTCTGTCTGACATGCTGTAACTTAGTTGTGTCCCAGATTTTCTGATCAAGGAGATTATGGGTTCATGGAGTAAAATGATTGATGATGTATAGTGTGCCTAAGGAGAGTCACCTAGAGAAAAACGTTATCTCAAGCTTTCACACAACAAATTGGTCAAGCAATGGCCATGACTCATCCAGAGGGCTGACACTGACAGAAGATTTAAGAGGTGCTGTACGTGGTTCCAAGGTAAAGCCTGGGGAGATTTAACTGACCTTGTCAGATAGCAAAAGTTAAATTTGTATTTATACAGGTCTTACTTTAACTTAGTCTTCACCATCCAACAGAAAAGTATAACCACAAGATGTAAAAGGTAATACCAAACTGGGCGTGGTGGCGCATGCCTGTAATCCCAGCACTCGGGAGGCTGAGGCAGGAGGATTGTTGGTGAGTTCGAGACCAGCCTGAGCTACAAAGTGAGCTTAAGGCCAGCCTGAACTGCAGTGAGACCCTGTCTCGAAAAGACAAAAAAAAAAAAACAAAACAAAACAAAAAAAAGGTAATACCATATTAATATGCTAAGCTGTAAAAGGCTTAAGCCAACAACTTCTGACAATTACCAGCTGTACTGATAATTCACCACTATTATAGACTATTGGACTATATAGGGTTATATTGCTAAATTCAAGTACCTAAAAATCTTTAGACTGGCATCAAATATAAAATGTTCTTCTAAAGATTTCTCCAGGGCCAGCCAAATAGCTCAGCAGATTAAAGTGTCTGCAAGCAGGCGCAGGGGCTGGTTTGATCTGGGCCTGGTGTGCTGGCTCCACCCCTGGTGCTCCATGAGATGGCAATTGGGAGTGGGTGTGGTGGCACAGGTCTGTAGTCCCAACTCTTGGGGGGTTGTAAATAGGTGGATAACTATCCAGGTGAGGTGGCGCATGCCTGTAATCCTAGCACTTGGGAGACTGAGGCAGGAGGACTGCTGTGAGTTCAAGATCAGCCTGAGCTACAAAGTGAGCTTAAGGCCAGCCTGAACTGCATAGTGAGACCCTGTCTCAAAAAGACAAAAAAAAAAAAAAAAAAAAAAAA
>PVKA01055159.1:0-10436 GCA_004027165.1 Ctenomys sociabilis
TGCAGTACAGGTTCTCCTATGTCCTGAGTCTTCGCTGACCTTGAAAGGCTAGGTCCAAAATGTTGGCTGGCCTTGTGGCTCTTCTATTTCTCCAACTCTGACTTGTGATCTTAGGTTGTTAACCATCCAGAAGAAAAGCTGATTAGTATCCTGCAGCATATGCCATTCACTTTGCCTTATCTGACTCAATTGATTTTACCAGACAGGCATTCTGACAGTAAAATAGTGCCAGCCAACAAGGAGGAAAATATGTGTGTGCATGTCCTTATATCTATAAATTTCTATGTACACCATATCAGTTGGGGTATTATTAGATGTACAGATATAACACAAGATGAACAGATGTCTAAGAAACTCCAAGATTGGCTTACAATGGTCAGCCACAGAGTTGGATGAGGAAGTGTGCAGAGGGCGTTCACATACTGGTGACTGAAAGATTTAGCTCAAGGTCTGGAGCCCACTGCAATGTTCTGTGCAAGTCCATATCAGGAGGCTGATAGATCTGCAATGAAGGCTGATGAGTCTATATCAGAAGACTGAAGGATCCAAGGGAGAAGCCAAGAGTCTGGGCTAGAGCCAGGAGATGCCCTCCAAGCTGATGGCAAGACCGAAGCTCCTCCAAAGAGGAATGGGAGCCTCCGTCCTTCCTCATTCACCTTTAAGTGATGAGTCACTCTAGGATTGGGCCTCCACTCCCTAGGATGTGGAATTCCTGAGCTGATTTAGTTAAGCTCTTAGCTTCTCAACTTGACACAGTCAATCAGCTACTGTATACACCAAAGAATTGCAGATTAGAACCATTTACTATAGGGGAAACACATCAGTAAATGTCAGTAAAGAACATTGTATAGAAAGCACAATATGGTAATCACAGAAACATACAGAAAATACTAAAATTACAAACTGTTGAACACACATAAAACATTTTAGGTGGTCTCCAAACAAAATGGTAGGCTTGCTAGATTTAACAAATGAAAATATTTTTTCTGGAAAGTCTAAAAATAATTTTAAATAAGAGGACTTTCACAACTTCTGGGAATTTTATTTTTGTGGAGTGCTGATTTCCCTGACAATGCTTATCAAACATGAATGTTGTGGAAGGTAGTCAAGACAACTAATTTTATGTCATTCTGGGCCATTCATGCCAAGGCATGAAGTCATATATTTTTCTGGGTATACCTGTGAGGATATTTCTGAGTGAGCTTAACATTTGAGCTGGTGGACTGAGTATTGCAGATTGTCTTCTTTTCACCCAATCAAGTGAAGACCTAAATAGACCAAAGGGCTGAGTAGAAGAGAACTATCTGACTCCTGGAGCTGGGGTATCAGTCTTTTCCTGTTTTCATTCTGGAACTTGTACTATCAGCTCCCCAGGCTCATAATCTCCTCACACCATTAGATTTGAGGGGAAGTGCATGACTGACCCCAGCCCCTAACTCTGTAGCTTTTTGAGTGCAGATCTTGAGATTTCCCAGCCCTTGTAACTGCATGACCCAAATCCTTTGAAAGTTTTCTGTTTCTCTAGAGAACCTTAATATAAGTGGTGAGTGAAATAGAAGTGGTTGGTGTTGTAGGGTTAAACAGGGAAGATTATAGAAAATTTACTGTAACTAAGAAAGGTGCATAGTTTCCTTACACTTGCAAACAACAAAAGCTAAGAAAAGATTCCTGAAGTGAGAAAAGAGTTTATTAGTCTTATGTTGTGGAAGATCAGAGTTAGTCCAAAACTAACGAGGTAAATCAGGAACATCATCAGATTCCCTTAATCTTACAACTTCATCATTGTTAGTCCATAGCCCTTAGCATTATAAGATGCCTACTATACTTCCAAATGCCAGACTGAGAACCTGAATAAAAAGAAGGGGAACAGTGAAGATGAAGATTAAGAAACCATTTAACATACAAAATAAATTGTTTTTCTAAAAAAATCCTGTAAGTTCTTTTTTAATGGTATCTTTAATTTTTTAAAGAGGAATAATCATACAGTTTTCCATAATATCTGATCATTTACCTCCTTCTTACTAACTCTGCATGGGATTCCAACTATTCTACATTTTTTCAAGTTTTTATTGGTACATGTTTGCAGTACATGATGATTATATTGCTGATGGAGACTGACACATACACATCTTAATTTTTTTATCACCTTTCCCTATGATCCCTTCATCTCTTGACCTCCCTCTCATTTTAAAAAGATATATCATTTAATTTCTAATTACCTAGCTTTTATTTTGCACTTTATTTATATATGGAGTTTCTCATATAGGAAAAATCATGTGATATTTGAGCTGGTGTCTCTGATTTTCTTTGCTTGACATCTATTTTCAGTAAATGACTTAAGTTTGTCCTTCTTTATGGGAGAGCAGTGATCCATTATGTACAAATACCTCACTTTCTTTATTGACCATCTATTGATGGACATATGGGCTGCTTCCAAGAATTAGCTTGCAATGAGTCATGCTGCTATAACTGTGGATATGCATCCATTTCTTGGATAGCATGTCTTTAGTTCTTTGGGAAAGATACCTAGGAGGGGAATAGCTGAGTCATAGAATTTCTATTCTTAGATTTTTGAGAAATCGCAATACTCATTCCATAGTAGTCGTACCAGTTTACATTCCCACCATCAATAAAGAAGGGTTCATTTTTCCCCATGGAAGCCTCACAGGCATTTGTTACTTATTAACTGATTTTTTGAAGGTAGCCATTCTTTCAGGAAATGGAATCTCAGAGTTATTTTAATTTATAATTCTTGGGTGGCGTGTAGTGCCTCATTTTATTTCTGTTAGGTAAATCCCATTTTCATCTTGACCAAGACTGTTGTATGGCTACTTTTGATCGCCTGAAAGGATATTTTATTTATTTATTTATTTATTTATTTATTTATTTATTTATTTATTTATTTATTTATTTATACTGGGGATCAAAGTCAGGACCTTGTGCTTGCTAGACAGTCACTTATGCCATTGATCTATCTCCCCAGTCCTGAAAAGATATTTTAAATTAGACATATGTACCTTGAATAAATAGGTAAGGAATAAAGAGCCAAATGAATAAATGCTGGGGGAGCAATTCAAAATTTATGTTTCACACGTGTTTGTGGAGATGACATTTTGAGAGAGGTATGAATGAAAAGGCATAAGAGAAAGAGTGAGTAAATGAAAGGGGAAGCCTAGAGATTTGGAAGTGTGTGCAAAGGAACCACTGTACACTGAGAACTCATGAAAACCACTGTATGCCTTCAAGGAAGGGTCGAATTGTCCAATACAAATGAGAGCTTTACAAGATCTGAAACATAGTCACTTTGTCTGATCTGTTCCCCGGACTTCTTTGGAAAACAAGTTTCATGTTGAGTGATGAGTGTCATGTATTTATTTTGGCTTTTATTAATGGGCTATGTTACTTCTCAAAGTAATTTAACTTAAGAGAGATAGCAGGCAAGATCTTTGAGCAACTGCAAAGCTATTACTGGGGTGACATGTAACCACCACTAGAGCAAAATGGGAGCATCTGCACTTTTCATGGCATCTTCTGCTTGGAGTAGTGCATAAAACAAGTAGCTGTGTTATAGAAGGAAAATGGTGAGATGTAGAGAAAACTGAAACCAGCCTCAAAGGATAAATAAGACTTCACCTGTTTATGCAGACAAAAAAATACTTCAAGACCCTCTGTCATTAGAGAAGTTTTAAGTTATCTTGAGAAGACTATCCCACTATGGCGGATAGATTGACTCACCCATTTCAGAAAGAAAAATTTACCCCAAAAGGAGAGAAGACGATTTTTCTTGAATGTTCCTTGATGTTCTGCCTTAATTCTGATTCAGTTATCCAGAAAACTTCATTCTTCTGAGTCCTTGGAAATAATTGACCTTTTCCTTGAATCCTGAAAGCACGAACACTTTCTTCCTTTCAGAAGATATTAGGAGTAGCTTGATTTGGTTCTGTTCTTGAGAACAGAGGTGGCAGCCTCTTCCCTCACTTCTATCTTAGCAACAATGCCAGGAGCTACTGTTCCTCTCTGCCTTGATATTTGTCCATTGAAGGATGGGGAGAGAAATCCAAAGAAATGAAGAACAAAATCAGGGAAAGGGGTTAAGAACAAGTCACTGCAGGCTCTGGGAGCAGTTGAATCAAGATGCCAGCTGCAATGAGAATCTTTCTAACAAGGAAATTAGAACATGATCATTTCTGGCTATGTGACTCTGATTCTAAGTAGGCTGTACAATTAGATTGTGATCAAACTTGGAAACATAAACAAATTGGCTTTGTGAAATAAAGACTGAACTACATTTTGGTTCAAGAATTAAAATGCTTCTATGGGAGATGCTCTGGGAGAATGGACAGCTATTTTAATGATAGCGCATGCATTTCTGAAACACACCAGCTTTGTTGGCTTTCCTTTGGAGAGTCAGGTCTGATAAACTCAAAAGAAAGTTTCTCAACAGGATTCCTAGGAGGACAGTTGATAAAGGCAAGGATGGGGCACTGTGTATTTGAAACTCCCTGTTCAGATGCAGGGAGGAGAGATGCCATTTAAAAATAATAGATTTTAAAATATTGGAAGCTTAAAAATATCCAGCAGGCTGTCTCCCTTGGATATTTCTTTTGTCTCATGAAGGGCTGGGGAAAGAGGTTCTTTAAGCTCTTTTAATACATTTTCACTTATAAATATTCATGCTATATTCTCATGCCTCCTGCACTGAGGTGGTGCAGACTCCCCAGCCCAGCGGAAGAGTTGGTGCCAGAGGAGTTGCTAAATATCTTCTAGGCCCTGGCTCTAGCCTCAGATAACCTAATGCTGTTTGAAAACACCAAGCACTTTCGAGTTCAGATAAAAGGTTATTCATGTCTATGTGTCCAAGCTTATATTCCACATGGGAGGATTAGCTTTCTCTGTCTGCAAACTCTCCCCGTTGCAACAAGTAGTCACCGCTGGGGGTTTTGTGCTTTACACAGTGAGAAAACGGATCTTCCGATTACAAAGATATTTTTTATTTTCCTTTTTCTAAATCCACTAGTTACTTGCTAAAGCCCAATCCATTTTACTGAATCCAAGTCAGCAAAATCTCCCCCGATAGGACTCGGCTCATACACTTAGAAACATAAAATTTTGGAATTTGTAGGGATTACATAAGTCTTTGGCTTGTTGGATGGGAACTTAGATCCAGGTTACCTAGAGTATATTTTACTATCTCAAAGTGTTTACATGGGCTAGCGATGTAGCTCAATGAGAGCGTGTTGTCTGGCGGGCATGCAGTGCTAGGTTTGAGCTCCAGTACTGGAAGACTTAGCATTACTGACATGTTTCCTACTTCTAGCTGTAGACTGTGTTGACAGTTTCCCTAGTGCCCCAGGTGTGGTGATGGAGTACATGAAGTCTGCAGCTGCGTATATACACTCTTACTTCTTATTGTGATGGTTAATGTTGTGTGTCTGCTTCACTGGGCCCAGATAGCCAGTAAAACTTGCTGTCTGAGGTTAGTATTTGCATTAGAAGACTGAATAAAGAAAAACCATTCTTGCTAGTGTAAACATCATTCAATCTGTTGAGGGCTGAATAAAACAAAATGGCTGAGGGAGCCGTGGTAATGGCTCAGTATAGTAAAGCGCCTGTCTGATAAGCATGAGGGTCTGAGTTCAATTCCTGGTTCTGCCAAAAAAAAAAAAAAACATGGCTGAGGGAGGACCAGTTTTCTCCCTCTTCAGGAGCTAGGTCATTCATCTCCTGCCCTAGCTCAGAAGGGAATTCCAGGACTTAAACCCCATCCTCATTTCCTGTCCTTAGGCTCACCTCTATAACTGCATTAAGTCAAGGTCCTCTTTCACGACTCTCTCCATGTATATCCGTCCTATTAGCTTTGTTTCTCTAGAAAACCCTTATTAATACAGGTGGGCATCTCATATTGCATGATCTAATTTTGCCCATGAAATACTTGTGTGCATGCGTGTGTGTGTGTGTTTCCAGGTAAATGACTGCAGACCTTCTGTCTACTGTCTGCTCTTACACTTGTGGCTGTATTCTCCCCAAAAAGCTTCTTAAATCATAAAAGGATATAACATATTTTGCTGGAGAAGCCGGTATTGTCTTATGCTACATTTTTATTTCAGAAATACTCTATTTTCATTTATGATTCAGCTTTAGCTAAGTATTTAGCTCTGACATTTCAGTTTCTTGCTGACGTTTTTGCTGTCAAGTGCATAGAAATTTAAAAATTACCAGGTGAACTTCTTCTTAAAAGGAAGAGTTAAATTAATTCATTGTGAAAATAAAACCCGTGCTCTCCTTAACTCATCCACTCAATATACATAGTTTTTCTTTGCAGTATGTCTTCTAAACAAGAAAGCACTTCAAACCAGACATCCTGCAATCTAGATTTTGGACACGGCCATTCAATAAATGAGTGAATTTAACAGTCATGCATGATGAGGTTATGCCAGAGACTTTTGTGGGTGAGCTTTGCAGAGCCTTCCATATGTGTTAGGAGTCTCTAGGGAAAGTGAATAACCAGATTGTGTATCTCTGCCTTGGTCTCTGAAGCTCTCTCACCCCCCACCCTGATTTATTTTAAGGAATTGCAATTGGTTTTTGTGATTGTGGAGACTGGCGAATCCAAAATCTGCAGTGTAGGCTGGAAACCGGGGCTGAGCTGCTGTTAGTCTAGAGACATTCTCCTGGCAGACTCCTTTCCACAGCAAGCCAGTCTTTTTGTTATTGTGATTGTTAAGGCCTTTGACTGGTTAGATGAGGCCTACCCACATTATGGAGAGTAATCTGCTTTGCTCAGAGTCTGCTGATTTAGATGATAATAGCATTTTAAAAATTCCTTTACAAAGGGTCAGCCAAATTGCTCAGTGGATCAAAGCACCTACAAGCAGACCCAGGGCCTGGGGGCTCAATACTGGTCCTGCCATGCTGGCCCTGCCCCTGGGACACACTGAGACAGCCATTGAGACTGGGCATGGTGTCATGTGCCTGTAATCCTAGCACTTGGGAGAACAGAAGAATCATTATGAGTCTGATCTAGTAGTGAGACCCTGAACACCCTGTAGACCCTTCCCTAAAATATAGGGGAAAAAAATTCCTTCAGAGAACTATCCAGAGCAATGTTTAACCAGATGTCTAGGTACCTTGCCCCAACCAAGTTGACACATGAGATTAACCCTCAAACCATGCTTGTGAACATCCTGAGAAGCTGGTGGAACAGATTACTGGCTTTATCCTCCGTGATTCAGATTCTGATTTCCAATTCTAATGAACTCCCAGGTGAAGCAGAGGCAGCTATTCCAGCACCTGTTGTCTGAGCAGTACTGTTCCACAAGGCCTAACCTCTTCTGCCTTTGGGAAAGCTGCAGCTCAGAGTCATGAAAGGGCTTGTCTAGTACAGATCTTCAAATCTTAGCCCAGGGCCCTTTCCTCATATTGCTTAACATCTAGTATAAATTTTTTTCTTAGGATAAAATCCAGTTTTGTAATCAAAACTTCAAAGAGAGCTGGTTGGACTTTTCACAGGATTTACAATATGATCCAAAATTCCTGTGTAAAAACAAAGAGCAAGAATAGACAAAGTGACATTGTTAAAGAATGAAGCAATAGGACTCATAACTGCATATCTACAGGTATACTATAAAGCTGAGGTAATTAAAGCAGTGTGGTTTTGGCAAATAGACTCTTGGAACAGAATGGGAAATCCATTGAATGACAGAGGTACATTGTAAGGAAAAGATAGGCTATCAGTAAATGTTGCTAAAAAATGACTATCTATGTGAGAAAAAATAGACTTCCTACACACACACACTTAAAAATAAATTCCATATGGATCCACACTGAAGTAAAAATTTAAAACTTTTAATTACCATATCTGTAGGTGTATTATAAAGCTATAATAATGAAGGCAGGGTGGTATTGACAAGCAGACTGCTGGCATAAAAATCAAGAGCCCATGACGAGGGTACACGGTGGGGAGAGACAAGCCAAAGAAAAATGCTGCTGAAAAGTGGCTATCCTTGTGAGAACAGATAGACTGCTTACATATACACACTTAGAAGTAAGCTCCAGTTGGACTATACAGAGGCAAAATTTTAAAATACTATAGAAAATTTAAGTGGCTGCTTTTATATTCATCAAGAAAGATGACTGTTTCCTCAAAGACCTAAGACATACAAGCCATAAAGTACAATGGAGTATTTAACTAAGTTATTTTATGTGTTACGCAATATTTTAGTATACAATGTATACTAACTCATGTATCTCTCATGGAACCTTCATGAAACAATTATTATTATAATCTTTATAAAAGACTTAGACCCAGGGAAACTATTCACTTTCTTAATCTGCATGGTAAGTGGTACAGGTGTCAGTTCAACACAGGTATTTTAGGTGTAGAGCCACTGCTCTCTGCTGCCTGCCCAAAGAGGAAAATCAACCACATTAAAGTTGAGAGAAAAAATAAATAAATAAAGTTGAGAGAATACATGTTACATCAACTAAATATAAATACTAGGAGAAAATATTTTAAATCTATGTAACTATCAAAGGAAAACATATATATGTATATGTTGCACATATATACATGAGATGATACATTTTCAATTCATATAACTACTCAAGTATGTATATTTGAAAATTAATATAGGAAAAATTAACAACTCAATAGGAAAATGGGCTTAGTGGGCCGATTATTATTAGGAATAATCAGTCATTGAAAAGGCAAATCATAGGCTGGAGAGATAGTCCAGTGGCATAGCACTTGCCTGGCAAGTACAAGGTCCTGAGTTTAATTCCTGGTACCAAAAAAAAGATAAATAAATAAAAAAGGAAAAGGAAAATCATGAAACCATAATTGTATGAAATATATGTGCTTGTAGGCATGTAAATCAGTATGGCTACTTTGAATGATAATTTGAGAATGAGAACTAAATAAAACATGTACATCCTCTACATTAGAGTTAGGGTTTGCTATGGAATAGGCTTAATACAGACCACACAATTTACAAGATTATTTTATAACAGAGGATTTGTGCCAGAAAGTTAAGGGGTCTGCACTGGAGGCAGGAAGCCATGCTCAAGGCAGACCCCTGAGCTGCCCCAAGAGAGCAGCAGTCCTCACTGGTGACAGCGAGGACCTGTACTCCTCCTCCAATGAGAACAGCCAAATTACTACAGGAAAACCAGCATAACAAGCTTCTGCAGGAGAATCAAGAGCAACATCCTTCCCTCCAGTTCTCCTTTTCTGCTGTTGGCAGCAATCCTCAGGTGGGCCTTCCACACCTGGAGCCACACTGACTGCTCAGCTGGGTGTCACACACTGACCATTAGCGAGTCCTGCCACACCCTATAATCCATAAAACATTTTGTGCACATCAGGATACTTTCTTCAGGGTTGTTGCAGCAAAACGTTGGTGATAATAACTTAATAAAGAAATGTTTAATTGTGAGATAATATACCTCAGTGAACTAAGCTCCTGCTTAGGCAAGTGCAGGGACCTGGGTTCGATCCCTGGTACCACAGGCCATGCCAGCCCTACCCTCATGTGCACTGAGCTGGCAACTGAGTCCAGGCATGGCAGCGCACACCTATAATTCCAGTGCTGGAAAGGCTGAAAATAGGAGGATCACTATGAGTCTAAACTGCATTGTGAGACCCTGCACCAAACACATAAATTAAGCAAAAAGAAAAGAGAGAGAGAGAGAGAGAGAGAGAGAGAGAGAGAGAGAGAGAGAGAGAGAGACGGATAATTATAGTCTGGAATACAAAATAGAGTAGAGCTAGGTGCATCTATACAGAAAAAGTTAAAAAAATGTTCATTGAAAAATAGATAGGTTGAATTGTGTATATATACCATATGATACCCCTGAATAAAATCTAAAGTCTCACCAAAGTATGTGTTACATAGTTATAGGCATGCAATAAAGCCGTGAGGATACAGATCAACTTCACACAATGATTAGCTTTGAGGGAATAAGATGATGGAGGGGGTGGAGCATGCGAAAAGATACTTAGTTTTACTTTCTTTCTATAAAAAAATAATATCAATAAGATGTGAGAGAGGATAAGAGTTAAATCTGAGAGGTGAATACCTGAATGTTTTGTTATTTTCTACATATTTGAAATTGCTCACAATTGCATGTCATTAAAGAAATAAAAGTATCATGGCCATTATTTTATTTTATTTTTTTTTCCATTTATTTTTATTTTATTGAAATACAAATGTCAATCAGACAGTTTCAAAACACCATTACCATACAGAGTCGATGAAATAATACATTGCAAACTGTTTTCATAATGTTTTGGTATTGTACAAGGTGCATACATGATATTATATTTACAGGTTTTTATATAGCTGAATTATATCAAAGATTCAATAATTATTTACCTAGTGGATGACCATAGCACTAAAAGCCGACATAATATCCTGTCCCACCACCAATAGTGCAGA
>PVKA01055160.1:0-10436 GCA_004027165.1 Ctenomys sociabilis
TATGTCCATTTCTTCTGTGTCTTCTATTCTGTGAGCATAAAGATTCTCGAAGTAACTATTGATAATCTTCTGAATTTCCACTGGGTCTGTGGTGATTTCACCCTTTTCATTCCTTATCGCTTGTACTTGAATTTTCTTTTGCCTCTTTTTGATGAGGTTGGCAAGAGGCTTATCAACTTTATTTAGTTTTTCAAAGAACTAACTTTTTGATTTGTGGATTCTTTGAACTGTTTTTTTCATCTCAATTGAGTTAATTTCTGCTCTAGTCTTTGTGATTTCTTCCTGTCTTTATGCTCTGGGTTTTGTTTGCTCTTCTTTTTCTAGTTGTTGGAGGTGCAACATTAAGGTACTAATTTGTTCCCTTTCTGTTTTCCTAATGTATGATTTGATAGCTATTATTTTCCCTGTAAGAACTGCTTTCATCGTATCCCATAAATTCCAGTAAGTTGTACTTAAATTTTCATTGAATTGTAGATATTGTTGAATTTCTTTTTGAATTTCTTGTGCAACCCATTGATTGCTGAGCAGGGTATTGTTTAGTTTCCATGAATTTAGTGGGTTTTTCTGGTTTCTTTTGTCATTTATTTCCAATTTCATTGCATTGTGGTCAGATAGTATGCATGGGATAATTTCTGTTTTCTTGCATATACTTAGGCATGACCTCTGGACTAGTATGTGGTCTATTTTGGAAAATGACCCATGTGCAGCTGAAAAAAATGTGTATTCAGCTGTGGTTGGGTGGAAGACTCTGTATATGTCCACCAGGTCCATTTGTTCCAAGCTCTGGTTCAGTTCTGCTACTTCCTTGCTAATTTTTTTGTCTGGTTGACCTATCTTTTTGAGATAAGGGTGTGTTAACATCTCCTGTTAAGATTGTGTTCTTAGACATTAAGTTTTTCATGTCCCTTAAGATTTGTCTTACATAGTTGGGTGCCCCTGTGTTTGGTGCATAGATATTTATGTGTTACTTCTTGCTCTTGAATTTTTCCCCTGACCAATATATAGTGGCCTTCTTTGTGTCGTTTGATCATTCTTGGTTTGAAGTTGAGACTTTCTGAGAACAGAATTGCTACTCTTGCCTTTTTCTGAGGTGCTGGTGCATGTAGTATTGTTTTCCATCCTTTGACTTTGAGCCTATGAATGTCCTTTTGAGTTAAGTGTGTTTTTTGTATACAGCATATTGTTGGATTTTGTTTCCTAATCCACTGTGCCAGTCTATTTCTCTTAATTGGAGAATTGAGTCCGTTACATGATGGTTATGATTGAAATGTGCTGACTTATGTTTGTCATGATATTTACCTGGTATTGTTTACTCCTTTGTAACCTGTGTTTAGTAGACTGTCCTGTTTAGTGGGTTCCTTCCATTCTCTTGCATGGAGTTCTGGTCGTTGTGGTCTCTCTCTAGAACCTCTTTCAGCAGCCTGTGGAGGGATGGCTTTGTCCTCATGAAATTCTTTAGTTGTTGTTTGTCGTGGAAGTATTTCACTTCTCCATCAAACTTGAAAGAGAGTTTTGCAGGGTATAGAAGTCTGGGCTGGAATTTGTTTTCTTGTAGGACTTGAAGAACTCTGCTCCATGCTCTCCTTGCCTTCATTGTTTGTGTAGAGAAGTCGGCTGTAATTCTTATGGGTTTTCCTTTGAATGTGAGCTCCTTCTTCTGTCTCGCAGCTTTCAGTATATTATTTCGATTTCTGCGATCTTAACTATTATATGTCTTGGTGTGTTTCTACTTGGGTTGAGGTTGTTTGGTGTTCTGTATGCTTCGGTGACCTTAATGTTGGATTGTTTCCTCATATTTGGGAGGTTTTCTGCAATTATTTCTCCCCAAATTCTTTTTATGTCATTTGTATTGACCCCTTCATTCTCGTTGATACCAATTCTCACATTGTTCATCCTGGCGTCATCTTGCATTTGATGGATTATTTTTTCCTGCATTCTCGTTGTTTTTAAGAGATCCTTTCTCACCTTTTCACTAGCTGCTCCGGCATCTTCAAGATCTGAAACTCTGTCTTCGCTTTCATTCATACGGTTTTGTAGAGTCGTGATTGATATTTTTAGTTCTTCTGTATCTCTTTGACTGTGTTTCATGTGTTCTATTTCTTTTCTGTGTTGCTCATTCAAAGAATCCATCATATTTCTAATCTCAATTTTTTTATCCATGTCTTCTTTAGAGGTAATTAATTCTTTTTCTGCTGTGTTTCTTCCAAATTGGATTTCCTCTGTATATTTCTGGATGTGTTTCTGTATTTCAGATCCTATGACTTCAAAGAGTTCTTTTTTGATTTCAGAAATTATTTCTGGTTTGAGTTCCTCATGATCTTTCTGCTGTTGTTTCTTTGCTTCATAGTCTGTTAATTCATATATATCAGCTTCAATAGTGCTCTCTGCACTTGTTCTGGGTGAGCATAGTTTTTCCAGCCAGTGTTTCTGGAATTCATTCTTTATTTCAGATACTATGTATTCAAATATTTCTTTTTTAATTTGGGGAATTACTTCTCGTTTTATTTCCTCTATAGCTTTCTGCTGTTGTTCCTTTGCTGCTGTATCTGTTAGTTCATTCATTGCAGCTGAGCTAGTGTCCTCTGGCCTTCCTGATGGACTCGAGGTCTGGGATTGCATTTTTCCCCTTCTCTTTGTCATTTTGTGTGGCACTGACCTTTGACCTTTGGTATAGAGCTTTGGTCAGCTATAACCTTAGCTTGTTATGAGATTCAGGTGCCAGTCTATTAAGTTTGAGATTTTCCAGGTATGCATATCCTGGATCTAGCTGTTGTGTTCAGTTCCTTTTTTGCTGCAGCTCCTTTGGATCCCCTCTGTTGGTTCCTGGGGTCAGCCTTCCTGTGTCAGGCAGGTCGTTCCCCAGGTGGGCGGAGTTGGGCTTTGGTGGGTCTTCTGGGCTCACAAAAGGATAGTAGATGATCTTATTCACTGAGTAGGTTGTACTGGGTCGGTCAGCCTGTGCTGCGTCCGGGTCTATGGGCCGTAACCAGAGAAGGCTGAGAAAGGTCCCTCTGGTACAGTGGGCCTGAAGCCCTCACTCACAGGCCAGGCTGTGCTGGGTTTCGGTCTGTGGTGTGGGACCGAGGATTGCTGAGAAATGTCCCTCCTGCGTGAGAGGCTTGGAGTTCTCACTCCAGGTCGACTTGCACTGGGTCTGGGGCTTTAGGGTGGGACCAGTAATCACCTGGAAATGTTTCTCTGGCACAGTGTGCCTGGAGCTTTCACCGGGCCACAGGGGGTGGGGTGGGGCAGGGAATCCCTGGGAAATGTCTCTCGTGCACAGCGGGCCTGGAGTTCTACACTCACTGAACTTTGATGCCCAGAGAATCGGGGAAATTCCCACTCGTTCAGCGGGCTTTAGGGCAGGGGATCTGGGGAGGTGTTGGTGAGTGGGTCCTGAGGTTTCAGGCCAGTCACTGGCTCGCAGGGGTTGGGGGCAGGGATCCGCGTAGCGCGCGTGCAAAGAAGCCAATGGCTCTCCCTCAGACTCACCACACTCTCACTGATCTGGGAAGCCTGGTGAGTCGTGCAAATTCCCACTCGCTGGGAGAGATTGAGGCGGGATCCAGGAGGCCGCTGGAGTCAGCTGCTGTCTCAGACCGTGGGTCTCGCTGTCTTGGGAGGTCCCTGGGGCTGGCTGGGTGCGGGCGGGATCGAGGAGGTTGGCAGAGCCGGCCAAGCTGTTTCTGGCCGGTCTCTGTGGCTGGGCAGGATGGAGGAGGATGGCGGAGAGGGCCGCGCTGTCTCTGGCCGGTCTCTGGGGCTGGGCGGGCGCGGGCAGGGTGGAGGAGTATCAAGATAAATAGTCTTGAATCCTAAGGTTAAGGCATTATTTTATTACAGTTCCACAGCATTACAATATTATCAGATGACGAGTCCTGCACAACTCTTTTTTCAAATCATGAGTGTATAAGTTTAGAGGATTGAGCTAGTAATTATTAATTAGACCATAATATAAGGCACACAGTTAATGTCCTCTTTTCTCTTAATGATGCACTTGGAATATATACCTAGAATTGTGCAAACTGTTGTCCTAACCTCCTAGCTGAAAATTATTTCACAAAAGGATTCCATTTTCTGAGACGATTTATGATGTCAGCGTTTTCTTATCAAGGCATATATGATCATGCTGCAGAGTGTGTAGTATCTTATTTCTATTCTCTGTGGATGGACCGAAAGATTGAAAAGTACTCTTGTTAAAAAGAAATACTTTTTGACAAGGTTACAGGCTTTTGCACACCATTGTAGTTGCAGTGACCTGTACTCTAAAGCATGCAATAAAATATTCAAAGTGTTCTTGATGAAAAGATGTAACACTTATGTAATTGAAGGAAAAGAAAAAGTGTAGAGTGTCTAAGATGATACTAGCTTGTATGTTCTGGTGAATGAAAGGATCTGTAAAGATATTTGCAGGAAAGAGGTAAGTGAGGTGCTTAAGGGACAGAATTGTCAGTGATGAATGTTAAAAATTATTCTCATTTCCCTTTTTCACCTCTTTATGGCTTATTCCACCTTAATAACATTTTTATTTCATTTTATTTCACTAATGTTTATATAGTTGTTTGAATCAAGTGCTCTTTTAAGTACTTTGAAAAAATTTACTCATAGAACCCTATGAAACAAGCATTGCTATTATGTTAGTTTGTTAATACTTATTTAAACTGAACCAGGGTTTGTCCATAGTCTGTAAATAGTGTAGGTATTATTTGAACCTAGAAATTTAGCCCTAAATCTATTCTCTTAAGCACATTCATCTGCTAATAGCACCTTGTAAGTGGTGCCAGAGTTACTTTTTTTTGCACTCCTGGGTCTTGTGACATTTTCTCTCTAAACTTCTGCATCCTTACAAAAATAATTCCATTAGCCAGATTACCCAGTTTACAGTTATTTAGTGGGAAGAAATGTGTAGTCTTTTATTTCAAAATATTAAAAGAGCCTGCATGGCAAGCACACGGTCCTGAATTTGATTCCTGGTAACTATAATAATAATAATACTAATACTACTACTAATAATAATAAAGATTCCTTATAACTATAATAATAACAACAAGAACAATAATAATAATATAAAAGAAGACTTGGTGTTGGGAGTTATAGGAAAAATTATTGTTTCGTTAGTTTTTCTTCTGTGTCTATTTATATTAAAGATATGATCTAATTAAATGTGTTGGCTTAATTATTTCAAGCATGTTTTTAAAAATGGAGAAGGAAAAAGTAACCATCTAACTTAGAAAAAGGTCCTCTTAGTCTTTCCTGTGTTGGTGTTCTTCCCACAAACACAGGAGTTGTGGCCAAGCTTGTATTCTCTTCTCCTTTTTTTCCCATTCTCTCTTTAATAAAGAAAGAAAAACAATTATGTCTTTCTCCACCACTTTCCCACCCCAAGACCCAAGACACAGATTGTTCAAAACCTACTCACACATTTTCCATCAGAGTGATGAAAAGAGGCAGCTGCTGATGGAGTAGATCTAGAGCAGTGTGCAAGCCCCTTCATGGACTTAATGGTGTTACAGAAAATTTGGAAAATACAGGAAGCTATTAAGAAAAGAACTCTCAAATACCACTTAAGTAGATAAACGTGGAGAAGCAGTTTGGTGCGATAGTGGTTAAGGGAAAGCACTGCAGAACCAACAGAAATAGGAATTCTAGCACTACCACTTTGTGATTTGGACAAATTACTAACTCAGCTTGTCTTTGTCTCTCATTTCCTTATTTGTAATATGGGAAAAATACTAACATCTATTTCTTAGGTTGTGTTATTTCAGAATTTGGCTCCTTTGGAAATTACTGTTAAAATTTTCTTCTTTTGTCAAATGTTTTATAACTTAGACCTTATTCTGCTGAATTTCATTTTGCATGTGTTAGTTAAAATAATGGAAATTGAGTGAAATGGATTATGTGCAGTATTTTTGAACGATATAGTACAAGTATATGTTTTGAACCCAGGGACTTGGAACTGAGCTAAATCCTCAGCCCAGTTTATTTTTTGAGATGGTCAAACCTCAAACATGTAATCTTTCTGCCTCAGCCTTCTGAATAGCTGTAATTATAGGAGTGCTTCACTGTGCCTAGTTCATGTATAGTTTTTGAATCAGTAATATCACAAGGACTGGCTGTAGCATAAAATCTGTGTTCTTCCTAGATAGGTTTTATACAAGCAGTAGCCCACAGTTATTAAAACTTTTGTCTTTAAAATCAAATCAAAAACAAATACCTAGTGATTTTTATTTTTATTGAAGTAAAATGTTATCTGTATTACATAAGAAAAGTGATCTAATATTTCAGTTTTGGCAGATTAGCCTAAACTAATTCAACAAGGCCAATTTCTCCCTAAAAATAAATTTATTTGTAAAAGTGCTAAAGAAAATTTCTTAGCACGTTATGTCATTTTTTCTTTTTTAAAATGAAAGCTGTGGGACCGGGGAGATGGCTCAGTAGAATAAATGCTTCCCTTGCAAGCGCAAGGGCCTGAGTTCAATCCCCAGTTCTGCCCAATAAATAAATAAATAAATAAATAAATGAATGAATGAATGAATGAATGAATGAATGAATGAATGAATGAAAGCTAATGTTACACATAGGTTCTTGGATCTGTGAGGACATTCAGAGATAGTATATGCTGTTATCCAATAGTATCACAAAATGCTTTTAGTTACTCTTGTTTATTAATGTTTCTCATGGAAATACTAAGTAATGCTTTTTATCTCATTGGTGTGATGAAATAAACTAGGAAAGCATTATTTTGTGTTTTTCCATTAGGCAGTGCTTATTTTTCTTTGAAATACAGTTTTATTTACAGGAGAGCCTGAGTTGAGAAGTGAGAGTGAAAAAGGTGGGGAAATGCAACCTACTAAGTTATATTAACTAGAAGAATAATGCAGAGCCCAAATTTTTAACCAGAAGTTAAAAACAAAACCAAAAATTTGATTGTCACTTAATATGCCTTTTAATATACTAACCCGTACTATTCTAACTGTATGACTGAAAAAGTCCTGGTTTTATAATAACCTCTTTATCACAAGTATGTCTACATGTTATGTTGTAATCATATACAATGAAAGTTAAAAGTTTAGTGGCATTTCTGAATAAGTGGGTGATCTTGGCATTTGTCATGCCCATTATAAACAATGATTTCCTTTTCTAGTTTGAACTCTAAAAAGAATGCAGTAGGAAGACCACAGCATCAGAATTCTAATCTGCTTAATAGACATTAAATAAAACTGTTTATGGTTGAAAGATGTTGCATTTACTATCATCTGCTTTTCAAAAAAGGGAACACCTATAAGTGCAAGAACCATTGCATTCACTGTCGGGTGTACACTTCAGCTTGACTGCTTTTGAGATGTGTTTCTATTTAGATGAGAAGATAGATGTTACAGGATTGCTTGTAAATTTGTTTTAGATACTGAGAATTGAACTGAGATCCTTGTTTGCCAGGCACTATACCTCTGAGCTATATCCCTGGTCCTTGTTAATTTTGTTTGATAAGTGATTTATCAATATATGTTTTAATTATAAGCAGGCAAATACTTTCAGTGCTTTTTGATTTTCAGAAAATTATGCTTTTTTGATTCAGGATTTCTTAATGGTTCTAACACATTGTTCTATACCTGTACCAAAATTAGGATTCTGCATTTCTTTTGTAAGGGGTAGAGAATATATGCTAACTGCATTCTTCAAAGTTCATAGGCATATACTAGTTTATTGATTCATACAAGAAAATATTTAGCCTTTTAACAATAAAACTAATATTTATTCATACTAATTTGAGAACTCATACATAACTCTAGGAGCTATTTTTACCTATTTTCAAACCGTATGTTTATTCAAATATTCTTTAAGTACTTATACCTAGGGTAAGACTTAGCATTTCAGAAGGAGTAATAAATAATGCAGGGTTATAATCTCTGACATTGTAAAATTTAATGACAATTACGCTAAAGAGCAAATTGCCATCTAATAAATGAATAACCTAATTATGAATTGTGATAACTTCCAGGTAGGACAAGAACAGGATGCTATGTTAATGTATAGTAAGAGGACAGTAGTTTGATAAGCAAAACAGTTTAGTAACCAAAGCACTGAAATTGACTAATGATATTTTATGTTTGAATAAAAGAGACCTTTAAAATCATCTAGTTCATTTGGTGTTTGACTATATACATTTTATTATGGGTAACATGACATTTTTGGAGGGATGAGGCAAGGCTAGGGATTGAATCTAGGGCCTTCTATATGCAAAACTGATAATCAGCTATTGAGCTACATCCCCATTTCTATTTTTTATACTTATAAATGTATGTTTTCACACAGTTTAACCTAATATAAACTTTATTGAATACACTGCTAGGTCAGGTCTATGGAAACTGGATTAGTCAAGATCTTCCCTAATTCCCTCCCAGCCTTAGCTAATGAAGAGAAATGTAAAGCTGGGATTTATTTGTAGAAATATAATGACTGAAGTGATCTCATTTATAAAAAATGATCATGTTCTAAGTGCTGTAAATGTGTGGTAAAAACTTCAACCTCAATGAAGCTGTTTCCAACTATTGAGAGATCTTTCAAATTGACATGGGCTTCAGCTGCTTTCTAACCTGCATTGATGGCTCGTGAGGTGCACACTCATACACCTCTATTGTTTTGGAAAATGCCCTAGGGCTGTATGAGATTAAAGTTTTTTATTGATTTCTTTAATAGTTACCATAGAAGCTACTTCTCTTGGCTATGACAATGCAGCACAATACTGTGAGTTCACTGACAGTGAAAGGAAGATAAAAGTTACTTCTAGAATCAATTTCTACACATAAGGATTTCATCTCTTATGAGCAAATCCTACTTAGGTAAATGATATATTTCTTTGTTATTTAATTTTTTGAGTGCTTGAAACCACATAAGCCAAAGATGAATTCCTTAAATGTTTTTGTTTCATCATACAGCATACCCAGAGCCAGGTTCTGACATCAGAAGAAGGATAGGCAGTAGTCAAATTTTCAAGTTATTTTGAAGTACACTGTAGCCTAAATACTTCTTTAAAAAGTTAGTTAAATGGAATCTACTCTTTCTTTCTTCCATTCATGTTACTATCACTGGTAATATCCTACTAATATCAGGCATTTTCCTAATGACTATGAAGAAAAATAATAGAACAGAGTAAGAAAAAGTGAAGAAGAAAATGTGATTTACTCGAAGTAAGAAATGAGGTTTAAAAAAAAACCTAAGAAAATACTTCTAAATCTAGATTTTGAATGATGTGTAATAGACTAGGCAGGACAGGGACTTCATACAAAGAAGCAACAGCAAAGAAGGTGGAAGGCATAAAATAGAAATCCATACTTGTAAAAAGATTTAGTATAAAAAATTAAATATTTCACCTTCTTTAAAAGTATTGAGTAATGGAATAGCATATATACATTTAAGAAAAACTATTTCCTTGACAGTTGTTGTCTGGTTTCTTTGAGTACTAAACTTATTGGTGCCTGAATTTGGTACTATTCTTGGCTCTGTAATGTTAATAAGCCATTGTGGATTCAAAATTTCTAAAAAAAAAAATCTAGAAGGAAAACCTTGCACTTGAAAAGATTACAGACATGAACTTTTTTTGGCATTTGGTAAAATATTGTTAGTTATATTTATCAACAGAATACCATTATTGTTCAGTAATGTAGTTTGAATATATCCATCAAATGAACAGCCAACCTATGTGGGAAGAATTAGGGCTTTACTGTCTTTCATAGCAGGCACAGCCTTCGAAAAGCTACTTCCATATTTCAACAACTCCCTTTAGGGATATAAAGGAAGGACCATTCTTTATTTGTATATGCAGAATAATTAGGATAAATATGCAGCTACTTTTTCCTAATTCTATGAGAAGAAAGATATGCACTACCAATGTTTGGACAGGATACCCTGTCTGCTTCTTGTTCTGTGGATAACCACTAGGAAGATAACAATGTAAAAAGTATTAATTATTGAAACTGTCCTATGAATCAGCTTTGAAAAAAAAGATAGGTATTACAGCTGTATTCTCTTAATTCAGTGAATAGAGGGATCTGCTATAATAGTGTTTGTAAATAGAGTAGCATGTCTGTACCTTGCACAACAAATAACCACTAAGAAAACAATACACAATGTATTAATTATTGAATCTGTCCTATTTGAAACTGTCTCATTGCTATTTGTTCTTCAATAAAATTTTAGAAAAAAATAATCAGCTACTCTTGTTTTAAAAATCTGTAACCTGGTTTATTTCACTTATGAGTATATGTTCAAGTGGCATCCACTTCAGTATAAATGCTTCAAACTTATCATTCTTAATAGCTGAGTAATACTCCATTATATAGAAATACCACATCTTTTTCAACCATTCTTCATGTGATGGACATCTTGGTTGTTTCCAAGATTTGGCTATCACACATTGTGCTGCTATAAACATAGGT
>PVKA01055161.1:0-10440 GCA_004027165.1 Ctenomys sociabilis
CTGACACAGACTTTTTTTTAAATTTAATTTATTTATTTATTTATTTTGATACAGGGTCTTGCTACACAGATCGGACACATAGTGATCCTCCTGTCTCAGCCTCCCCAGCACTAGGATTACAGGCATGCACCACCAACCCCAGTTTTGGGGCCAGCACAGCATAAAGAATCAGGGATAGAATGGTACCAGGGATCAAACAGTACCAGGGATCAAACTTGACACCTTGTGCTTGCCAGGCAGGTGCTTAGACCACTGAGCTATCTCTGTAGCTCCATGGCACTGACTGTTGATAACCACATGACACAATTCCTACACTCTCAAATTCTCTTGTATTTCTCTACTCTGAGTAGCCATCATTAAGTCCTAGTTACCAGATGGCCTTTGTAATTCCTCAATGTAATCTCGTTTTAACTAGAGGGTAGTCCAGAGGCTTCATCTTCCAAGAAGAAGAAATGGAGTTTGCCCAATCAGCTCTCTTGACGTTATCATCTCGCAACACTCTTGGGCTCCAGATTTTTGAATGTGATTTCTCAGTCTTTCCTGGTTGAGGGAGCAGCCTTATTTTCTGGACCCATTAAACTGTGTGTCAGGATTCCTTACTTTTTGATACTAGAAAATCTAAAGCAAAAATTGGCTTCATCAGGAAAGGAAAGCATCACTTGCGTGGTTTGTCTACAAACAACAGACTACCCAGTTAAAAGTGGCTTGAACAGTTAGGACTCTACCATCTCCCATAATAAAATGTTCAGAGAAAAAGCAGTTACAGCTTTGTTTCAGCAGCTTGGATAACGTCATCAAGGATGTGGGGCTTGTTGTTTTGTAATGTTAATTGTGAGTCTGTCCTTCCACAGTGACTGCCACATTTTGAGCTATGTACATGAGAATTGGCTAAAATCCTCTTAGTGTGATATATTTCTTTAAGGCCATTACCGAACCTCAGGATCATATCTCATGGTGATTCTCAAAGAGAATATGTAGGGTCCAAGTAAATTTATTTAAAAGTTATAAAAGTAAGGAAGTAAAAGATGTACAGGCAAGGAAGTAAAGCTCCCGCTGGCCAGGAGAGAGTACCGAATGGGACATCTACAAGGGCTCTTGGTCTAGGGGTTGTGAAGGATTTAAAAGGAGCTTGGGCAGTTCTGTAAGCAATATAATCTCTACCCTTTTGGAGACCACATTTTTGTGCTTGACCTATTCAGTGTTTATGCAGTGTCCATGCAGAGCCCATGTGAATTTGACCAAATGGCCTGCCTGACCATGTTCTGGGGAGACCCCACACAGCCAAAGGACCCCTGACAGATGTTGATGTAAGATCTCTGGAGGGAGACTGGGTGTGGTGGCATGCGCCTGTAATCCCAGTTCTTGGGAGGCTGTAAACATGAGAATCACTAGAGTCTGATCTACTAGTGAGGCTTTAACACCCAATAGACCCTTCCCCAGAAATAACAAAAAAAAAAAGATCTTTGGAGGGCCAAAACTTAGCAGACTCCTGCTTGGGCCTCCTGACTCCATTTTGGGGCCACTGTCTAATAGAATCTTTTTTTTTTTTCTTTGGTCTTTTTTTTGAAACAGGGACTCATTATACAGTTCAGGCTGGCCTTGAGCTCACTTTGTAGCCCAGGCTGTTTCTTTTTATTTTTTAAAAATGTATCAGTTATTTAATTAGGTTCTTAGTATGAAATTTAGAACACTAATTTATGAGGCTAAATTTCATTTGTCAGAGCAAAAAATGGATCGCAGATAGCCCCGGAGCTGAGGAACAGCTTTGATTTTGACTAAAATCTGTGAGTCCACCATTTTCTGATCCACCTTGTGCTTTGAAGTCTGGTATGTATCTCTCTTTCTTAGTGTTGAAGATCTTGCTTTCCTGGTGTCTGGGTTTCTGCAGCTTCTTCTTGAAGTAAGCATCAGTGAGGTGTTTGGGATTTTCACTTTCCTTATACCCATTTTTGTAGAGGTGGCAAAGACAGATTTCTGGTATTAAGAACACAATTAAGGTTAAGAGGCCCAGTCACAAGTAGCAAGCCACTGGCCAACTGCTTCAAGAAGACCACTCTCTCGCCTCTGTGATGCCTGCTGAGGTTGACCAAGATGGTGCCAGGAGTGATGCTAGCTCGAAAAGTCCTCACGTGCTGACCAAAGGGTTTCTTGCTGTGGCTCAAGAGCTTTTAGGGCACATCTTCAGTAGAGTAGTATCTAGGCATTTTTCAAAGATTAACCACCCGGGTACCTCCATTCTTGTCTCACCAACTGGTTTTGTGATTGTAGCAAGAACTTTCTCCTTCTTTTTCTTCTCAACCTTTGATTTAGCAGCTGTGTACTTTCTCTTGTACAAAGCCTTTCTGGAATACATAGCGGATCGGGAGTATCTACCAATTCCTCTAACCAGGACAAGATTTCAGCTGCAGTGCAGCTGCCCCTTCTTGGACTTTTTTGCCTTCATCTTACCCTTTTTCCAGTACCAGTAGCAGCCTTCTTGGCTTCAGGTTTCTTCTCTTTAGTGTCTGGCTTCTCAGCTTTTTCACCTACCATCTTGCAAGATGGGAAAGAGCCCTAGGCTGGTCTTGAACTTGCAACAATCCTTCAGCCTCAGCCTCCAGAGGGCTGGGATTATAGGTGTGCACCACCACACCTGGCTCTGTCTAATAGAATCTTAACTCCTGTCTCACTAATTTCAATTATAACAACTTGGTCAAGACTGGGCCACATTTCATGCATTAGGCACAAGGAAACCTGGGTAGCAAAGCAACATTTACCCCCTCTATAGTTGAAAATGGGTTATAGCAGTAAGAAAATGGGGGAAGGCAAGAAATAACATGCCATAGGCTTCCTTGTGGGTGTTGGGGGCTATGTAATTGGATCTGGCCAATTTATGTAGTGACAGATACCAATCTGCACTGAGGTAACTAAGCCACTGAGTTGTCTATTTCTAGTGTCACAATAAAAATTGAAGCATTTTGGCAATGACGCTAGGGATATTTCTATTGCACCAAGTTAAACAAACTCTGATATTCATAAGGCTTGTGTTCTCCAACCTTTTGCCTCCACCTCAACTCAAATTCATCTTAACCCTTTTCTGGCCTTCTTCTGTGAAAGAAATGACCTATGGACTGACTGTATCTTATAGATTCTTTTGTCTCTGATGTCCTGTGGGCCTCAGTCTATGGAAGGCACAAGAGGGGAGGAGAGGTCGGAGAGCAGGGTGGGATAAATCTACCCTCATTTCCTCTTCAATTAGTACTGTGATGTGGGCATGGCTGAGTTCCTCTAGCAAGACGGCTCCTTCTTGGCAGTCTCTGCTTCTCTACTGATAAGGCCCTGGTAACATGGTTAGGGCTAAAGGTGCAACATCTCCCCATGCTTTTCATGGGGACTCATTTCCAAAAGTCACTGTAACCAACCACCATAAACTTGGTCACCAGTTTATCCACTTTTTTCTTTGGTGTTTTTGATGTCATATGTGAGAAACCATCACTTCATCCATGGTCACAGATTTATATCTGTGATTTCATCTAAAAATGAAATGATACAGTTGTTCTTTTATCCTTGGTTTCTCCTGCTGTTTACAGTAAATCATGGTACAAAATAAAGGCAACGTTGCAGAAATAAATAATTCATAAGCCTTTTTTCTCTTTCTCTCTTCTTTCTTTCTTTCTTTTCTTGGTCCAAGGTCTTGCTACACATCTTCTGTTCCAGCCTCCCCAGCACTGAGATTACAGGCATGTGCCACCACACCTGGCTTTGGGGACTGGCATGGCTTGTGGTACTAGGGATCAAACCAAGGTCCTTCTGCTTGCCAGGTGGGTGCCTAGACCGCCAAGCTATCTCCCCAGCCCAACAATTCAAAAGTTTTACGTTTATATTTTTTGTTTTTCTGGGGATTGAACTTAGAGTTCAGCACATGGTTGACAAGCGCTCTACTATTGAGTTAGACAGCCCTAGTTCATAAGTATTATGTGTCGTTCTGCCCAACATACTCATGCTGTACATGCCACCTGTCCATTGCAGCCATCAGACCCACTGCCATGGCATAAGTGTAGTTATAAACAATGGAGCTGAGAGAGTCATTCCTTGCCACGTACTTAATTCTAAACAGCATCCAATGGGCGTTCCTCTTTCCATTGTCTTAAGGGGTAGAAAATAAAAATAACAAAAACCTCAAGAGACTTCTGATGCTTCAGAGACAATGCCTACATGTTGAACCTCCTGGTCTGACATGCAGTCATTTTTACCCTAATCAAACCTGGTTACAAGTCTATAAATATGTATTAGATCTCATAAATATGATTAAGGACAGAGTGAATCCTGGGGCAAAAACTGTGCTGAGGCTCTCTAAGATGACTCAGCACCCTGCCAATCATTCCTGTCAATCACAGCTAGAGATTCAGAGGGAGGTGCCTGGGCTGAGGTACACATCTTTTAAATCTCCAAAACCTGACTTATTGGGGGCTGCTCTTGCTGTTTCCGTTTGCTATGACTTGTGCTCAAGGCTTTCACTTTTTTGTCACCCCAGGCCATTTTCCTGCCTGTGCCACATCTTTCATAGGCATGGACTTGCCCTGAGTGTACCTTCCTGTAATCATCTATAAATGTAGCTGCTTGCTACTTGCTATCACATGTGCACTTGACAATTCTTTGTTCATTGTATACAAGAGCCTGGACTACACGTGTGCATCACATGGTAACAATTCTGACAAGACAGCCAGAAGGGACTAATGGATACTGAGAGATGAATGGACCCTGAGATACTGCCAAGAAGCGGGGCAAGGCAGAGGCAGCCAAGAAGCCACCAGCCAGCAGGCAGAGGAAGCCATTCAGGAAGGGAAGTAACTCCCTGCCCACTCAGGAAGAGTCTTTCCCTCCTCCTCTCTTGGGATCACAGGAGAGCTTCCTGGATCAAGTAACTGACCAGATTGCCATCTGGCGAGGGTGAGATTGCCTAGGAAAGTGTTCTGCCTTTGTGAGGAGTGAGAGGAGCCCTGGGGGCTGGTTGGGGTTGTATTCTGTTGGTGGTCCCTGCAACATGGGAATTCCAGCTCGGAGGCCGCGATACACACCTCTGTGGGCATGGGCCTGAGCTGCATTGAATGGAAGCTGGGGAATGTCGCTGCCTTGACACAACCTCCCAGGACAGAGAATCTCGAAGCATGGTGGCCTGGTCCACCCAAAACGCTTGATTTTCTTTGTGGTGCATGCAGGCCAGTTGACAGTGCACCTTTCACTGTGTAGACCTGGACAGTCACTTTCACTGTGCTGAGGCTGCCCCCAGGTCATGCTGAGCAAGTGCTTTGCATGAGTTACTTTGCCTCCCTCTCTCATGGGAAAGTCCAGGGTCCCTCCTTGTCCCAGCCCCTTCTTCAGGCTTTTTATCTATAGGAATATTCAAACGAGTTGGCTTTTTAGTGTTGAACAACTCAGTGGAAAAGTTAAGTAGTATTTGTTTCATCATGCAGAACAGGAAAAATCATGGTCATTTTAAAAGAGGCAGTTTTGGTGCCTAACTGGCAGAGCCAGCTCAGGTGGAGTTGGTACTGGGTCCTAAAACCTGCTGAGAGCTGTTGCCTCCTGTGTTACATCTCCAATGTTAGGTCCCCCGCCCCCTCCATTCTGTTCACTTTTTGCTTTCATTGTGATAACTATGGCTTCAAGTTTATGCACCTCAATAAAAGGATGCATAAACTGCTTTTGCTGACTGAATTTATGTTGCGCCTAACTTTTGTATTTTTATTTAGTTACTTATTTTGCAGTACTGGCCATTGAACTCAGGACCTTGTGCTTGTGAGGTAAGCGCTTATTCTACTGAGCTTTCTCCCTGACCCCCTAACTTTTGTCTTGAGGGTTGGTCACCAAACACGTGTGCTTTATGGCTTGATCTAGTAGGGGGAGTTTTTTCTAGAGACAGGGCTTGGTCACTACTCTTAGACTACCAGGTAGTGGGATATGACTTGCTAAGAGTCACAAGTGCAGAGGACCAACTGGGTTCTGTGGTTCTGCTGAGCAAAGTGATTGCTGCCCACCTGTAAATAGGGTACTACTGGCTAAGAAGAATCCAGCCTAAGCCGGGCGTGGTGGCGCATGCCTGTAATCCCAGCACTGGGGAGACTGAGGCAGGAGGATTGTTATGAGTTCGAGACCAGCCTGAACTACAAAGTGAGTTTAAGGCCAGCCTGAACTGCATAGTGAGACCCTGTCTCAAAAAGACAAAAAAAAAAAAAAAAAAAAAAAAAAAAAAAAAAAAAAGAATCCAGCCGAGAAGGCATCCCAGTTCAGGGCTCTGTCCAGACTTCTTGTGGGCACAGGCGAGATTCTAAGATTCCCAGAGGACAACTGGTGCCCACACAGTGAAGAGTCAGCTCCCAGGAAGGTCACTTCATCAGGGGATCACTGAGAAAGCTGGAACTGGTCGTAGGTGATATTCCCACGTGGTATCTAACTCAGCCGAAGGCTCTGTAAGGCTTGTGTGATGTAACTCCGAGGAATTCAGTTTTACCAGTTAGTACTCCTGGGGCCACAAGCCTGGGAGCCATCAGGAGAATCCCTATCAGGTCCCTACTAATGGGTTAGGGGCTGCCTCAGATAAAGGCTATTCAGTTTCCCACAATTTCTACTTCCCAAACCCATTTTGTGGTTTGTTTCACCCATCCTACTGGGCTCCCATTAAAATGCCTTCTCAAGGATCCGGGGAGATGGCTCAGTAGAATAAGCACTTCTCTGGCAAGTGCAAGGGCCTGAGTTCAATCCCTGGCTTCCCCACCAAAGAATATTAAAATTAAAATGCCTTCTGGGCCCTTTATAGTTAAACTCAGCAGTGCAAAGGAAGACTGACTGGGTAGATTCTCCAGGGATCCTGGAGTTCACTGAGGTTTTTTTTTTTTTTTTCCTTTCTTATTGGGGGGGGCGGAACCAGGGGTTGAACTCAGGCCCTTGTGCTTGCCAGGCAAGCACTTATTCTACTGAGCTGTCTCCCCAGCCCCTCACTGAGGTTTCAGTATCCTCATAATGGCTTTTGATCTGATCTGGTGAAATGCCCAGTTTCTGGTGTTTTCTTGCACAGCAGTAGAAAGAAAAAAGATGAGAAGGGCAGCGAAACAGGCTAATGCAGAACTTCACCCTCTGATAATCAGCCAGTTACTGCATTATTTGGGTCTCCAAACAGGCCCAAATGGGATAATAAATCAGGGGATAGAGAGCCCAACCAAGTTATACCTCAAGTCTATCTTAGCATATACACAATGAGGAATGCCCAAACCTGTGAACTATGATAAGCACAGGCCCAGTGGTCAAGAGTTTGGTAAGAACTCAGTTGCATTTCAGCACTTCTTGAAGAGGCACTTTGTAGATGTACTAATTTAGATTCTATGTCTAAAGAAAGCCAGGTTATACCAGAGGTATTTCATTACTCTGTCAACTCCAGGGATTAGGAAGAAGCTCCAGAAACTCCACCTGGGCCCACCAATGAAACAAGTCAACTGGTCAATGTAGTTTATTTAGTCTTTAATAATGAGGATTATGCAACAAAGAAGGGTTGCATAAGGCAATTAGGCAGCCTAATGTCATGCTTGCCGCAGTTGATAAGGTTCAGGATAAGGCCCACAGTGCTCCGGGAAACCAGGGCTTCTAGGGAATGATGGAAGCAAGTCAGAGCACTTCAAGGGCAGGCAAGCACTCAGGCCTGGGTGAAGCAAGACCCTCAGAAACTGCCTAGGACTTATGGGCATGTCAGAACATAGAATAAGATCCCTGGAATTTTAAGAGGGATAGCCCTCGTTCTCAGATAAGGATGAGGTCATCTCTCACTGTGGCGGCCAGGGAGTAAGGCCAGACAGTGAATAGTGGTGCCTGGGGCGGCCTGCATGGCAGCTACACGAGGATTCTGATCCATTTACAGGAGCCTTGGGTGGCTCGAGAAGTAGGCAAACAAACTGTATTCCTCTATGATACTGGGATGACTCATTCTAGATTTTTTTTATTGGGGTGAGCTCTCACCTTTTTCTAAAGCTGTTGCAGGGCCTTGAATGAGTTAACTGGATAGCTTTCTTTATCCTCACTCCAAATTGCCATTTGGAAGATTTCCCTTTCCAAGCTGCCTTTATGGTAATACCAGACTGCCCCACACTCAGGGCCTGAAAGAGATACACTGTTTCTTCTAAAGGCTACTCCCAGTTACTAGGGGCTCAGGCAGCCTGACCCCAGGAGTCCTGATGCCTTTGCCAGGAGTTGATCCCCAAACATGGTATGGCCACATCCCAGAGAGAGCTGTCAAGGTCATTCCAGTAGTTATCCAGCTGAAGGTCCATAATCTACACACAGACACACACACACACACACACACACACACACACACACACACACACTCCAAATCAGAATAACTTTTAAAAAAAGAAGCTAGGGCTGGAGATATAGCTCAGTAGCATAAGCACCTGTTTGGCAAGTACAAGGTCCTGCATTTGATTCCTGTACCAAAAGCAACAATAACAACAACAAAAAAAGAAGTTAACTGGGGTTAAAGTCCATTATTATTATTATTATTTTTATTTTTATTTTATTTTGTTTATTTATTTATTTTTTCCAGAACCAGGGACTGAACTCAAGCCTTTGCTCTTGCCAGGGAAGTACTTATTCTACTCAGCCATCTCCCTGGCCCTTAAAAGCCCATTACTGATGATTTTCTGGCTATGAAGTTCCTGGTGCTATGTCTTTCCCCATGCAATATTCATTTTACCAATAACCTAGCCATTGGGAAAATATCACCTGGTACAAGATCTCAAAGCCATCAGTGGGCAGCGGTGCCTATTCACCAACTGTCACAGACCCATATATGTTTTTAGCCCAGATCTCAGGAGACACTAAATGGTTCTCTGTCCTTGATCCCAAGGTTGCCTCTACCTATGGCTGCTAAGCCCCAATATCTGTTTCCCTTTGGATGGCAACATCCCTAAACAGCACTTTGCCATTAGTATACTTGGTCTGTCTAGTTCAGGGTTTTAGAGATAGCTCACACTTGTTTATGCAAGCTCTTGCTTAACACCTGAGAGATTTAAAGTTCAAAAAAGGAGGCCTATTACAGCACATAGATGACTTCATGTAGCCCCACCTAAGAGTTACATGATAAAAACACTATTAAGACTCAATTTTCCAGCAAAAAAGTTATAAGGTGTTCCAATATAAGGCCTAGATTTCTCATCAAAAGGTGACATATCTGGGATATGCTTCAACTCCAGGACAAAGACAACTGTTTCCAAGGAGAACAGAGGCAATTTGCCATCTGGGCCTTCTAGAATCTAAACAATAGCTGAGGGCTTTCTTGGAAAAGACAGGTTTCTACTACATGTGGATACCCTGTGCTACAGTTTGTGTCTAGCTGTCCCTCCAAAGCCTCATGCAAGTTATGGGGCAGATGCAGCTGGAGGAGAAATGAATGGCTTGAGGGGCAGGGCCCGGGGGGCAGGGCCAGAGAGGCATGAATTGTTAAACTGGCTAAACTGCTTTCTCAGAGGTGTAGAGAAGGTCATCCTGGACACATCAGTGCCCTAGCCTCCTGTCCAGTGTCTTGAAACCTCCACAAACTATGAGCTAAATAAACCTTCCCTTCCCTCATTTTGAGTATTGGATATTTGTCCCAGCAACAAAAGAAGACTAACTAGTATACCCCATTTCACAGTAGTAGTCAAATTCCTACATTAGGCAACTCAAGGACCAGAAACTGAATCTTTAATATGGACAGCAGCTGCTCAAGAGGGATCTAGAGTCTCAAAGAGGGCCCTGATGTAGGGCCTAGCCTTGGAAATCCCAGACCTAGTTAAGTCTCTTTTCTTTCTTCATGACAGAGAACAGAAACAGCTAAAAACATGCTCAGTGTCAGCACCAGAAAAGCCAATTCATTGCTAACTTTTCCAAGAGACTAGATGGAGTGATGCAAGGATAGCCTAGCTGCCTGTAATAGCAGCAATAGCAATCTTAGCTTAGGCAGCGTCTAAGATAGCACTGGGACAAAGCTCTTAGTTCTAATCCTATACTTGGTTAAGGCTCTGTAGAACTCAAGAGATATTTGTGCGTGACTGGAGCAAAGTGCATTAAGTATATGGACATTTTTATTGAAATCCCAGATGTTTCCCTTTGATCTTGCACCAATTTTAAACCAAACCATGCCAGGGATAGTGGTGCACACCTGAAATCCTAGCACTCGGGAGGCTGATGCGGGAGGTTCGCTGTGAGTTCGAGACCAGCCTGGGCTACAAAGTGAGATCAAGGCCAATCTGAACTGCATAGTGACACCCTGTCTCCAAAAGACCAATAAATAATAATAATAGTAATAATAATAATAATAATAGAATAAACCCGACCCTGTTCATCTCAACCAACTAAACAGATAGAGCACAAGTGTGGACAAACCATCACATCAAATTATTCCAGATTCCCCAGTGAGAGGGGCCAGCCATT
>PVKA01055162.1:0-10434 GCA_004027165.1 Ctenomys sociabilis
ATTTAATCCAATGAGCTAGTTGGCCAGCCCTTAAACTTTATCTTTTTTTTTTTTTTTTTCAGAACTGGGGATTGAACTCAGGCCCTTGTGCTTGCCAGGGAAGCGCTTATTCCACTAAGCCATCTCCTTGGCCCCTATATCTGTAGTCTTGACTGTGTCTGTGTGACTTAACTCTGATCTTAATTGAAGTATTGCATTTGAACAGTGACATTCATTGTTTTGTATATGAGTGAGGGAGAGAGGGAGGAAGGAAGAAAGAGAAAGAATGTAAGTAGCCCAGTTTATACTGCTTCTCATGAGTAAGTTGGACAGGCTGCAAACAATGGAGGAACTGCTCTTGGGTGAGAGAGGGCTTTGTAGTATTCTCTTATTCTGCAAAATATTGCCTAGGACATCTCTGATGAATTTCTTAGTATGAAAGCCATTAGTCGACACAAATATGAAAGGTTGTTTTCCATCTCTGAAATTTCTTAAGCAATTGTGGTAATGTTGAATCTCTACATTTCTATGGTAGAGTACTTACATAAAGTAGCAGCAATGATAGAAATATTTATAGATGTAATTAATAGGTATAAGTAGTTGATATTTTAAGGCCCTCTTTGTATTGAACATGTGCAGTATGTTTTTAGAAGGGAGAGGTCATTTGGTCTTATTATTGTAAATATTTTTCCTTATTATATGAATTATGTATCACATAAAATTTTTTTATTGTCCATTTTTTAAGGATACAGTTCACTGTCATTAAGTCATTTCATTGTTATACATTCATCACCACTATTGATTTCCAGAACGTTTTGTTGTTACATCTTATCTCTACATATTTATTTCTCATTCCCCCAGATTCTTGTTAACCTTCATTCTATTTTTTTCTCTGAATTTTACTAACCTATGTACCTAATGTAATAAAACAACAGTATTTGTTCTTTTGTGTCTAGGTTACTTAATTAAACATAATGCCTTTAAGGTTCAACCATATAGTATGAACCACAATTTCTTTTCTTTTTGAAGGGTGAATGATACTTTATTGTGTTTGCATGTGATATTTTCTTTAACCATTTTTCTGTTGATGGACATAGGGTAGGTTACAGTTTTTGGCTGCAGTGAATAACACTGCTTTGAGGATGTCTTTAGAAGCTTGCATTATATTTCTGCAAGTTATATGTCAGTGGTGTCAATCTTGTCTTCAGCTGCACATTGTATCTCAGTGCTCTGCATGTTTGTGAAACATTTTTATGTGTCAGCAGTTCACTGGAGAAATGATGCTCAATAGAGTGGCCATGGTAATCAGATGGTTAGAATTAATTCTCTGGCCTCCCATGGCTTAATGTGCAGGAATGTTGTTACTTTCTAGCTGGTTGTTTATCACTAAAGTGGTAGATGTTAATTCTGAAATATTTTTTTTTTTTGAAGAAATTAATGATCAGTACTGTTAGGTTGTATTATCTACTAAAAATAAATTTAGTTTTGGTGTTATAAGTTGTCTTTGTTTTTTGAATCAGGGGCTCAAGTAGACATTAAAAAATATTATTGAATGTTTAATCCATCGTCCTGCAAATGTCTTCTCTTTAAAGATATGCCTGGCCATATGTGGTGGTACACACTTGTAATTCCAGCACTCAAGAAGCTAGCGCAGGGGAATCCCTCTAAATTTAAGGCCAGCCTGGACTACATAGTGAGATTAACTCTTAACAACAACAACAACAACAACAGTCTTAGTTTTTTCTTTTTCTGCTCCCGAATATCTTAACTATTTCTAAGCAGACAGCAAGTTTTTGAGTCCTGATTTAGTTCAGAATATCATGAGGCTCTTTACTTTTGTGTAATGTATTAATCTGTTATTAAGGTGTTTGCTATGTAAAGGAAATATATCTTCAGTGTTACTTATAACTGAGTCACAGTATGATATTACTATTTCTCAGTAATTTTATTTTTCCTCAGGATTAATTATTGCCTCACTTAAGGTGTACTGAGTCTTTCTCAACATGATTTAGTGTATCAGTTGGTTCTCTTGGTTTTCCTCTTTTGCTGGAGTCAGCTCTGCATTCATACTGTTGTTCTATCTGTAATAAGAACACTTTGGGATGGCATCATGGTTTGTGAATGTTTGATTTTGAATTCATGTTTCTGGCATCACATGATTTATTTATTTTTTTATTTGTTTCTCTTTTTTTCTCAGTTTGCACTCTTGCTTTGGTAGCCTGTTTCTTCTGGTTCTTCCCAAGAATTCTTTCTTACTAAGCTTTATTGCCTTTGTATGATGGAAAGTACCTTTATCCAGTTGACCCTCATAGTAGATTAGTTATTTTATTAGATGTAGGAGTTCAGAGCAGAAAGTTTTCTTTAGAGTTATGGGTGGGTTACTCCTGCTTCTTGTCTTCAGGGATTACTTTAAAGTGCCACATGTGATTGTGATCTGGACTTTAGAAGATGACCTGCCATTTTCTTTGTAGTTGATTATGGAGATTTGTCTTTAGTGCAGTGTCTTAAAATCTCACTTTTTCTTCTTTGTTTTACATCTCTTCTGTTCTTCCTACCTCCTTCTTCTTTCCTTGAATCTTGCTTTTAGTAGATTTTAAAAAATTTTATTACTTTTTTTTTTTCTATTTTTGAGACCAGGGTCTCACCATGAAGTTCAGGCTGGCTTTGAGCTCACTTCATAGCCTAGGCTGGTCTCAAACTAAAAGGATCCTCCTGCCTCAGCCTCCCTAGTGCTGGGAGTACAGGTGTGCGCCACCATACTCTCTCAGTGGATTCTTTCACTTTAAAAAACCAGTTTTTTATACTAAGTAAACACTTTGCATACTATTCTCATATTCTTTTGATTTTCTCTTCTCTTATCCCTCCTTAATGTAACTCTGCTTCAGGGTTTGGCCTTCTTGGTTTCTAGTCTAATTTCTTTTAAAGTGTTTTCCTTTGGCACTATTGTGTATGTTTTCTCTTATTTTGTTTTTGTTGATCTCTTGTGTTCTCTAGCTCTTTTTAAGCCAGTCAATCAGTCTTTTTGTCTATCTCTGTCTCTGCCTCTGTCTCTCTGTCTCTGCCTCTCTCTCTCTCTCTCTGTCACACACACACACACACACACACACACACACAGACCATAAAAATTGATTATAAGCTTCTCATTTGGCTGGATTTATAGCGAAGTGAGAGGAGAAGCACTAATTTTTCCCTCCCTTTGGAGGGTTCCTGGGTTAGTACTTAGCGTGCCCTACTACCCCCGCCCCATTTCCTTTGAAGGGCTGGTAAAGGGTTAGACCGTGTTGTGAGCTAAGGCAGTACTGTAGATCTAGCTGTTATAGTTCTGGAGGCTACATTATGTAAGGGGAGATACAGCTTTACTTTACAGATTTTTATGTAACATACATTACTGCATGTCTTCTGTGCCTTGTGTCTCTCCATCCATTTGTTCAATGTATAACCTTGAGGTCATCTGTGGATCTGTACTTCTTTTTTTAATGTATCAGTTATTAGGTTCCTAGTAAGAAATTTATAACACTAATTTATGAGGATAAATTTCATTTTTCAGAGCAAAAATGGATTACAGGTAGCCCTGTAGATGAAGAACAGCTTTGATTTTTGCTAAAATCTGTGAGTCGACCACTCTGTGTTCCACTTTGCACTGCTGTGAAATCTGGAATCTATATCTTGGTTTTGAAGAACTTGCCTTTCTGGTTGGTGTCTGGGTATCCCTAGCTGCTGCTGCTTCTTAAAGTAAGCATCAGTGAGGTGTTTGAGGATTTTCACTTTGCTGCAAGCAATTTTTGTGAAGGTGGCAATGACAGATTTCTGGTGTATTCTTCATAGAGGAACACGATTAAGGCTAAGAGACCCAGTCACAAGTAGCAAGCCACTGCTTCAGGAAGACCGCTCTTGCCTCTGTGATGCTCAGTAAGGATGATCAAGACGGTGCTGGGAGTGATGCTAGCTCTTAAGTTTCCTCACATGCCAGCTGAAGGGTTTCTTGCCATGGCTCAAGAGATTTTGGGGCACATCTCCAGTAGGGTAGTATCTAGACATTTTTCGAAGCTTTACCACCCAGGTACCACTGTTCTTGTCCCCACTGACTTGTGATCGTAGCAAGAACTTTCTCCTTTTTCTTCTCAACCTTTGATTTAGCAGCTATGTACTTTCTCCTGTACAAAGCCTTTCTGGAATACATAGCAGATGGGGAGTATCTACCAATTCCTCTTACCAGGACAGGATTTCGGCTACAGTGGGGCTGCTCTTTCTTGGACTTTATTTTGCCTTCACCTTACCCTTTTTACCAGTACCACTGGCAGTAGTCTTCTTGGTTTCGGGTTTCTTCTCCTTAGTGTCTGGCTTTTTAGTTTTCTCACCCACCATCTTGCAAGAATGGGAAAGAGCCTAATTATTTCTTATATAGACTTTTAATAGTGTATCTAGATTTAACACCCACTCATGCTCATACTGGTGTCACCCTTGATTTCTTGAGGTTTTTCATAGCAAAAATGGGTAAAATTTCAGACTACACAATGAATGCCTTAGCCAAACACATGTTATAATCAGAATTTTCATGTATTATTAGGGAAGAAGAAAATAGCACACTTTTATTTTTTTGGCAGAACCCAGGATTGAACTCAGACTCTTGTGCTTGCCAGGGAAGCACTTATTCCACTGAGCCGTCTCCCTGGTCCCAGCACACTTTAGAAAATTTTTTGATTATTTTTATAAAGTTGAAAATATGCCTGCTCCATAACCCAGTACTTCTACTCCTGATTAAAATTTACTCAGGATGAAATTGTCTTCAGAAAAACTATTAAGTGAATGTTTTTAAAAACTTTGTTCATAATAGTTCCCCAATCTAGAAAGAACCCAAATGTCCCATAAAAGGCTATAGATAAACAAATTGTAATATACTCTGTAAAATACTCTTTAACAATAGAATGGACAGTGTCCAGACTATACTGGTGCATGTGAAAAAATACTGATAAGCAGCCAGACACAGAAGAGAGCACATTGTGTAAATTCCAGGGTAGATACTGACTCCAGACCAGTAGTAGTCAAAATTAGAGCAGTAATTACTTCAGAGGGCAACTGGCAAGAATAGCTCTCCTTGTTACATCTTGCAAGGTTTAAGGATTTAAACACTTGTCAAAACCCAGTCATTGAACTGTATGCTTACAATTTTATATGGGCATTTTGCTCTATGTAAACAGAAAAATCAGAAAAGTAATCATAAAAGTTTTATAGGTGGGCTATATTTTCTCACTGAACAGTAATTGTGGCTTGAGTCCTTGTTCTCAAAGGACCTATGTATTTCAGCTGTCATGCTTGTGGATAAATATACCAGTGCAGTGTTTTTTTTTACTGAATTTTTTTCTTATACCTGTAGAATAAAATTGTGACAAATTTTAACTGGTTCCTTGTCCTGTTATTTGAAATAAATTAAGGATGAAGTTTTTAGGAAATTTATGTTATTTTTGAAGACTAATCTAGAATAGTGGTGGCAAAGTATGGCATATGTTATTTGCTCTTTTAAGGTAAAAAGTTGTAAATGTATGAATTGTTTCTTAGGTTTAATTACACTGTTGACATTTTATGGTACATTTGGATTGCAGTTTGAGCACTATCTCTAAAATGTTCACTCAGTATCACTGGAGTATTTATTATATCACATTAGGTATATTATGCACCTTTAAGTAGTTGAACTACCTTAGGTAATGTGTAGGAATGTGTTGTGTTCATTGTACCTTAAAATTAAAAGATAATTTTCAAACTGGGTATTGTGCCATATACCAGTAGTTACAGTTGCTCAGGAGCCTGAGGTCGGGGGCTGTTTGAGCCCAGGACTTTGAGGTGAGCTTAGGTAACATAGCAAAAACTCATCTCAGAAAACAAAATTATTTACTAGGGTTTCTTTTTCTTTAATACAGAAAACTATAACAAAGAAAACCAAAATAAACTTTTGTTATCTACAAGTTGGTTTTTCCTTACAAAATGAATACATGCTTCTGTTTTGAACTTATAAAGAACATTATTGGGGCCAGGGAGATGGCTCAGTGGAATAAGCGCTTCCCTGACAAGTGCAAGGGCTTGAGTTAAATCCCCAGCCCCCCCCCCAAGAAAAAGAACGTTATAAAATAAAATGTAATCTTCATGCCTTCAATATTTTCTCTAAAGATAATGCTATTAAGTATAATATTTCCCTGTAGTAAAGTTTATGAGATTGTTTTGTTTTTATTTTCTTTTCTTTTGAAACAGGGTGTTCCTTTGCAGTTCAGGCTGGCCTTAAGCTCAGTACAGAGCCCAGGGTGGCTTCAAATCTGTGGTAATCCTCCTGCCTTAGCCTTCTGGTGCCAGAATTATAGGTGTGTACCACTACACCTGACTAGGTATTGGACTGTATAGGAATTTAAAGGAATTTAAGTCTTTAAAAATGTTTACAGAGAAAGCTTTGTTGTACACTACTTTGTAGCTTGATCCCCCCCCCCCACTCAGTACTTTTCACACATGTCCTTTTTTTTCTTTCGCAGTATTGGGGATTGAACCCAGAGCCTCAGACAACTGAGCTATAGCCCCAATATATGTTCATATATCTATTCCACCTTTTCTGTTTTTTCTCTTTCCAATACTGGGTATTGAACCTGGGGATCAAATCTAGGGATGTTCTACTACTGACCTACATCTGTAACACTTACTATTTTGAGAAATGATGTTACTAAATTGCTCATGCTGACCTTGAACTTATAATTTACCTCCTTTAGGTGAACTTATGATTTTCCTCCTGAATAGGTGTGATTATAAGTGTGCATCTTTATTAGCACTCAGTTTTGAAGATATTTCTGAAGTAGCATATGCTCTTTTTTCTCAGTTATATAGCTATCATTACATTGTGTAAGTATGCTATATAGTTAACTTTTTTTACCAATAGCTATTAAAATTGTTTTTATATTTTTAATTGAAATAGTGTTTTAAAGAATAGCATTGGATTGGTACAGTTTTTTTTAAATTTTTTTATTGAAAACGTTTAATCCCTTATAGATTGGTACTGCTTTGGCTCTTTTCCTATTTGAGGAGAGTCTAGAAATAACTAATATGGTCCATGGACATTTTGGCTAGAAAACTCTTCCTTATGGATATTTGGCAGTATTCCTGTACTCTGATCTCAGTAACACCTGACTCCTGAGGTTATAGCAAGCAAATGTTTCCCAGTGTTGTCAAATGATATGCAGGGCACAGAATTGCATCTGTTTGAGGACCAGTGATTTAGAGAGCATTAGAGGTTTACATAGATATTCAGCTTCACCTCTTTCCTGAGTGTGGAGCTACTGAAGTCAGAAATAAGAGGTATGGTCCTCCTTATCTTGGAGAATGAATGAATTCATAGAAGAGAGAGTTTGGGGAATGGATATTTGTTGGGTGTTCACCATCTATTAATTACTGTGGCATGGGCATGGATATTTCATGTTGAAAAAGGGACAATTGTTATTTTACAAAATTTAAGCATTAAAAGTAGACACACACTTGAGTCAGGGAGAAAGGGAAGAAGAGTTTTACAGTAAGAAAAACAGAGACAAAGTATTAACAGTATATGTGCTACTGATGGAAGAGAATATGAAAGAGAAAAAAACAGGCTTAACTTAAAGTAGAGGTAGTGAAGAAGTAGCCATTGAAAGCCCCTAAGCCTAAATATTATTAGATTCATAGAAGGAAGTGTTAATGCCATGTAAGTGGAGCATTAGCATATATTTGAAATTGCCAAGGTTTGAAAAATAAGCTTTTGCTAGAATGGAGAGAGTGTCAATTTAGTGGAGATTGATTGAATGAGGAGGGATAAGTGAGTTTAAAATAAGAGAAAAGGGCCAGTGCGATAGCTCAGTGGACTAAGAACCTGCTTACGCAAGTGCAGGGACCAGAGCCCCTCAGGCATGGTGGCACATGCCTGTAATCCCAGCACTGGGGAAGTTGAAACAGGAGAATCAGTATCAATCTGAGCTGTGTAGTGAGACCTTGTACTAAATAAATATATTAAAAAATAATAATGATAAAATAAGAGTAAAGAGCTGTGGTCATAGCTCAGTGGCACAGCGCCTGCTTGGCAAGCATAAGGTCCTGAGTTTGATTCTTGTTACTTAAGAAAAAGAAGAAGAATAGAGGTAGTCACATGTGGAGAGATGGGCCACGTTCCATTTGTAGATATAGATGAGACAGTACCCAAAGTACAGTGGGAAGCTGTAGAAGAGTTATAAACAGGTAAGGGCACTCTCTGATATGCATTCTACATTGATTATTTCAGTTGTTATGTGGAGAACACATTAAAAGGAAGCAAGAATGGTAGGCCAGTAGAGCTGAAATGTGATGGGTGATGGTGAAATTACATGAATGATAGTAAAGGCAGAGAGAAATGGCCAAACTCCAAAGGAGAGTAGAATTAATACATATTACTAATAATTTGAATGTGGATGGTGAAGTAAGGAAGGTGTTCACTGTTTTAATGCTGGCTTACCTGCCATATTCAGATGAAGACTGCTGGTGTAGAACATCTATGGATAAAAGGACATAAAAAAGCAAGAAATCAATTTTTAAAAAGTATGAGATGTTTGTGAAGAGTTCTGTTAGTGACCCAAAGGAGGTGTATGCACCTACTTCACACACTGTGGTGTGAACTTGAGTCTAGTGTCCAAGAAAGGGGTTTGAAATAAAATGTTGAGAGCTGTCAGCATATGGGTGACGAAGCTGCCTAGTAACACAGAGTCTTTCGGTGAGAGAACTGAATGGAAGGCTAACCTCTGCAATTTAAAGATTGAAGGGAAAGGCAGAGAGTAAGAGAGACAGGAAGTGGTAGCAAGCAGAACTAGGGTGTTTGTGTGATATTATAGAAATCCAGCATTACTTCAGAGAACAGGTAGGAAAGGATTATGATCAGCTGTGTCTAATGTCCTAAGACTACTAATGACATTGCCTGTTGGTACAAACTCCTGAGGTATACTTGTAACTACTTTGATTTCTTACATACACTGATGAAAGAGGTTTGGGGTTTAGGTACCACTGGAGATTGGGGTCCAAACATGAAAAGGATCTTTAAAAATATATATATAACCTGTTGGGTTAGGGTAGCTTTTCTGACCTTTTCTATATGAAATACAGCCCAGAAAATCTTTGAGTAGAGCTAACAGGTTCTGTTCTCTTAGACAATGTACTGTCTGTAGCAGCATGATATAAACATGTATGTTTATCTCTTCTTAATATTACTGTATTCTTGGATGATACGACATTTCTTCTGAAGTCAGTATTGCTTCAAAATACTACATTTATTTAATTTGTCTAGTATCTTCTCTGTATGAGTATTAGAATGCAAATTTCTATCTGGAGCATTTGGGCAATTCTTCCCAACATCTTTTTAGTTTTTCCTTTTGCTTCATCTTAGATCTAGGCAAAGATTTTGTTACTAGTGCCAGGAAGCAGGTAGTTTCCATGGTAACTGAGGACTGAGCTTACTGTGGAAATTTCCGGAATTAACAGAGCTGCATTGCAGAAGGATGCATAAAGCAGTATTCATCTAAAGATCCTAACAGTGTGGACACAGAAAAGAAGTGGCAGTGGTATGTAGGATATGTATTATATTTATTTTCCTTTCTAAGGAAGATTAGTAGATTTTATATGTGAATGTGCGGAGATAAGAGTAGAAGAGTTTGTGGCATTTAGTGCATTTTGGCGTGATAAATTCAGTCTTCCTTAGGGGGAAAAGGAAGAACTGATTTGAGAAGGAAGATATGCTTATTAGCATGGGGAGGATATCAATCTAAGTGAGGTTGAAGAATATGGTAATAAAAGGAGAAGGCACACTGCAGATTCATTAGATAATAAAATGTTCTAGGCACAAGAAGGTATTTATTAGTCAAAGGAAAAGTGATAGCATGTTTGAGAAATAAAGTTATGTTCAGGAAGAAGGTAAGATAATTAGCTATTTCTTGTGCAAAAATATATAGCTATGATGTATACCCAAGCTGTTGAGTAAGATTTCTTGCTTTCTTGTTGTAATTTCCTGAGTATTGAGAGGATCTGGTAACGGTTATCTGATCCCTTATCCTACACCCTGTTGATTTGTGAGGGATTTTAAAGAAAAAGTGAGAAATGTGTTTTGTGATTAAATTCTGGAAATAAAACTATAATATATGAGTAGATATATGAAATTTCTTATAAAGCATGATTATAAATTTAAAAATGAGAAAGGATATGGAATTATGCATTTAGATTGTTTAAAGTGATGTAATTTAGATACCTAACTATCATTTAGGTGTCATTTTTATTATATAGTCAGCAAATTGCATCTCATAGGCTAAATCAGACAACAGAATTTATTCTCTCTCAGTTCAAGGGGCCAGAAATCTGAAATCAAAGTGCTGATGGTTCACCTAGAGTAGATCCTTTTTTCTTCTTGTTTTTCCTTTTGGTAGTTCTAAGCATCCCTCC
>PVKA01055163.1:0-10434 GCA_004027165.1 Ctenomys sociabilis
AGTGAAAAGTTGGAAATTAATGACAAACAATTTGTGAATGATTTCAGAAAGATTTTTGTTTGAAATTCACTTTGTTTTTCTTTTTCCTTTTTTTATTTCCTATCAGGGTTCCCCAGGACAGATGCTGAGCTGTCTTATGGAGCAGAAGTTCCTTTTTTATACAAATTTATGTACTTAATTGTGTTGTTTCTTTTTTTTTCTTTTTTGGGGTACCAAGGAAAACAACCAATTGTACTGTTTCAGTAAGACAACATGGCCATGCTTTTTGTATTGTTTGGATACTACTCGCATATATTCTTAGAATTTAAAATTAATTTTATCTTCAATGAAATTATGAAATAGTATTGCTAGGAATAAGAAAAATATCAAAACAATCTTCAAAAATATTAAAATTTATAGAAATAATTATCTTCTATAATTTTTAAGGTTTTATTTCTAGCGATGCTTCTTAAAAACAATTTAATGAACCATGTTATTTCTTATATTATGGTGACAAGTTAGTTTTCAAGGTGATTTCACTAAACATTTTGATAAAGATGAAACATATTTTATAATACTACATGACACATGTTTTAAAGGCTTGACTCTAGCAAATACATACTTTACTTCTTGGTTTCACTTTTTCCATTAACAACAAAAAAGCCAGGTTTCATTTCAGCAAATGTATATTTGAATAAAATTTATTATGACTGTTTTGCTTCCAATTTAACTTCTTTCTGTAGGAAAAAAAAACTTGATATGGACCTGAAATTGTTTTATAAATCTGGTAAAAAGCAGTTTTAATCACATTCTAGGCCTCCATTCTTGCATTTCCATTTTCATAAACTCATATTAACTTATTATTGTATATAAAAATGCACATCTAGGGATTAATTTTATCAAATTTAAATGTTGTGATGTCCCACTGAGCACACACCCCAGCTACTTCCGTGCACCTGTTCCTGTAATTGATTTCTATATTCATGGGGACCCTTGATAGTCCACACTGTTATCATTAAGACAGTTTCACAAGCCTCTGAATGCTGTGTTGCAGTGATCCACAAATTGTAAAAAGGACTAGGAATAAAGACTTAGAAATTGCTTTTAATATTATGAATAGCTGTTATTTTTTTCTTTGCACCATGGTAATAAATCACTGTCTATTTGCATTAGATCATTCACTTCCATTTTAAAATTATGGCCTTTATCACATGGAAGAAATGTTAGCCAAAGATTAGAAATGCTCATATTTGTGTGAAAGCTCTCATCCAGTTGAATCAGTGGGAATTTAGCAAAGAAGTATTAAATATATGCACAATATTTTTCTTAACATATAATTTATTTTTATGTAATCATATGCACCTGTGCAGGGACATAGCAAAAGACAAGTTTTTAAAATATCACGTTTTCCTAGTAAACTACTGAGTTGATATCCACTGCATCAAATCCTAAATGGATAATTACTTAGTTTGTTCATCAGACAATAACTTTTTTAAATGCATTTAAATGTACAGCGTCGCACTACACAGGCTGGACTCACAGTGGTCATCCTCTTTTACCATCCTGCCCAGTGCTGGGATTACAAGTGTAAGTCACCACATCCAGTCTCAGTGGACTGCTCAGTTCACCCAACGGTGGGACCTGTAGGAGTGTGAGGTGCCAAGGATTGAGCTAAGTTCTTGTGCTTTCCTAAGCGCATGGTTAGTTTGCTGAGCTAGCTGACTAAACCAAAATAATTTTTTATAGTGACAAAACTTTGACATCTTGGGTTCAATATTTCTCAGGTCCCAAGTATATGATTAAGTTATAAACTAGTGATAGTGTATAGTAAATATTTCTACATCTTCATCAATTATCCAAGTTAGGAATTAGAAATATTAAATAGTTTCTTTAGCAGTTTTATTGAAATATTTTCTAGACAAAGATGCTTTAATTTGTATTAAATCCTTGCTCATGACAAACATGTTTGTTTTCTGTAATGAATACTTTGATTTTCCTAAATTTTTATAAAATACATTTTGGGAATACTATTTAGCCCATAAAATTACTGATGAAATAAAAAAAAATTTTCATTTTACCATTACATTTATAAAACATTTTAGTATTACCACTGTCTGAAGTACTGGAGTAAAACTCTCTGAACTCTTTTTCACAGGAGTGTTTTAAGTTCAAAACTACTCAAGATAGCATATTCACTGTGGATGATTTTAAATGTGTCTTTTACAACTTATTCATAGCTATTATTCTTTAATTACATTTCCATGTCTTATTTTCCCTCCAGGTAGAGCTTATTCTTCTTGCATGGATTAAATTCACTCATAATGTTCCCCTTATTTTTCTGTTCCCTTTAAATCTAACCACCTCTATAAGGTCCTGTCCCATTCAATTTAAATGGGTTCAAGAGAGACTGATGGAGTCATTTAGGTAGTCTGGGATTCCTGTGATGATTTTTGGATGAACCTAGAAGAAGACATCTTTATTTGGACACAAATTGTGTGGTGGGGATTGTTCAGCAGGGCCGCGTAATTATATGAGAACTGTCGCTTCTGTCTAAAAGTTCAGCATAAATAGTATTATGTACATTTTTTTAGGATTTATAATATTTTGTATGGAATATTCAACAGCAATGCTAGAAGAATATCTGAGCGGGCACTTAGATAATGACACACACAAAAGTCTTTTTCTCTAGGCAACTAAACTCCTCTTGCAATATAGTGCTAAGCCTATTATTGAGACCTGTTAAAACTGAATACTAAATGTGTGTGACCAAGAGAATACAAAATCTGAGCTTCTCTTCATTAACTGGAGAGTCAGCCAAAAAACAGTGTAATATATACAGCCCACTAACCTGTTCCATGCAAGCTAAGTATAGGAAAATACACTTAGGACATGTTTCTGGAAAAATGTCCTTCAAGCATAATTCATTTAGTCTGTCTTGGTACTTTTCTCTGCTCAGCTCTGAGGGCTTCATGGGGCTTCCTTTCAGTAGAGGTGTTTAAGGAGTATAGAGACCGTAAGTGTGAACTTCAATAACACCATGCCTAACCCTATCATTAAGTAGAATGAACAAGTCTTTATCGTGATCCTGAAAATAAACAGACAAAAAAAGAATGGCTGTTCATAATTTAAAGTTGATTAGAGACAAAATGAATACAAAAACGTAAAGATAGTCACTAAAAGTTACCTGACATTGCCTGAAGCTTTGGAGAACAAGACTGAAAGAATGTGACAAAGGACGAGGAAACAGTCCTGTAATGATGCGAGTTCAGTCAGTCGTAAAGAGGTTCAGAAAAGCACGTGAGCTGACAAGGAAGTTCTAAATCTGGTGATGAATGGAACTCAGTCTCTGAATTAAGTTGATTGCTGATTCTAGATACCTTAGTCAGTATTAATTATTAATGTAATAAAGTGGTAATAGTGAAACAACTATAATTGAAATAATGAATGAGCTAATAATATGAGGTACTACACATCAATATTTACTTACTAATATAACTCCTGAGTGCTGAACTCTGGAAGAGTCCAGAGCTAATACTCCTACAGGTACAATTTATCAGTGCTCAGTGATAGGCTGATTGCACTAGATCTCTGCTCATGGAAGGTATTAGAAGACAAGCTTTGCAGTGTTTGTAGCCTTATTACTACTTCCATCCAGGAATAAGCTTTTAGGCTTGTCTCAGTAGCAAACTCTTTTGAACGCCAAACATCATCTTCTCTTTGTTCAAGAACAGGTTTGTAGGGCTGGTGAGATAGTTCAGTGGACTACAGAGCCTGCTTAGGCAACCTTAAGCAAGCACAGGGACTGTGGTTCGATCCCGGTACCACATGCCCCATGAGCCCCTGCATAATTAAAAGTTGATGAGAGACATCACAAATACACAAATCTGAGTATAGTCACTAAATGTTACCTGACATTGCCCGAAGCCTTGGAGAACAAGACTGGAAAAATGTGAGTCTGGGTATGGTGGATATTGCCTGTAATCCCAGTGCTAGGGAGACTGAAAAAGGAGGATCATAGTGAGTCCAAGCTGTGCCCTGAGTGAGACCCTGTAACAACCAAATACATTAAAAAAGAGCAAGTTTGTTTCCTAACCATTATACAAAAGAGAGTCTTCCACCAAGGTAAAGAAAGGGCTGTTTTGGTATTGTTCTTTTTTGCAGATGTTTGGCCAAGCTCAGCAACTCTAAGCTTTAACTTCTTTGTGAACTAACATTCACAGTGGCTCATATTTATGAAATTAATGAGAACAAAGGAACCAGTGGCAACATAAAATTTTTGATCCTTTATCTTCCATGTGCAAGAAATTACCGAAATTGTTTTGGGCCAGTTATAGCTTATTGTCGTATTAGTTAAATTCTGACACAGAAACCAGAATCATCCTGCTATGTAAGGGTGGTATAACTTCATGTTAATTAATTACTAATTTCGTATGGAATTTTTTTTCTTGCACATGACTGGTCTTGTTTATTGTTTCATTCCTTTTCACTCCTAATAAACTCTATTCCACTCCTTATTTGCAAAAGCTTTGTTACTATTTCTTTCATGTATTCTCTTTTTTCCTTTTCCTTTCCTTTCCTCCTTCACTCTCCCAGGTTTCCTTTCCTACTTCAAAATTTTCTTCCTATTTCTCGATTATCTGTTATGCATTTATTTTATATAATTAATGTTATTGATTATATATACACAATAATCATATTCATCATAGAGAATTTGAGCCTATACATGATATATTTTGATTTCTCTATTTTTACCAATACCCTCTCCTTCCTTAACCCATCTTCCTCTTCCTATTTATAAAATTTTGTTTCAAATGAATCCTTTTCCTTTTAATACAATATCAATATATGTGCACCCATGTTTATAATAGCACAGTTTGTAAGAGCTAAGTCTTGGAAGCAGCACAGACGCTTATCAGCCAAAGAATGCATAAAGTGGTTAAGGGTTTTTGGAGATTTTTCTGCATGTTCTAGTGTCTTCCATAAATCTTCAGGTCTGTTTGTGCTTTGTATTGTTTTGCTTTGCTTTGCTTCGCCAGTATCATGCTGTATTTATCAAAGTGTAGCCTTGTAGTATAGTTTCAAATCACGGATTGTGATGACTACTGTCTTGCCTTTGCTACTCCGAATTCCTTTCACTATTCTCGAGCTCATCGGGTTCCAAATTAATTTTAGGATTATTTTCTCCAATAGCTAGAGAACTGATAACATGATTTTTTTTTCTTCACAGGAATACTGCTGCCCTGCTCTGTGGTTCTTTTATACTTTCCCTGAGCACACTGCATCCATTGTTGTCTGTCGTTCTCTCTGAAGCTATTTCTGTGGATGCAGAGCAAGTGAAGTACATGCACAGGCTCGAGCTCAGCACACGACAGTTTTAAGTAGAGGCACATTTAAAATTATATATTAGCCAGATATCTCTGTGGATTACAGCACCTGCTTAGGTAGACGCAGCAGCCTGCTGTGTTGGCCCCATCCCCAGGGTCACTGAGACTGGGCGTGGTGGCTCACGCCTGTGATCACAGTGCTTGGAAGGCTGTGAACAGAAGGCTCTCTATGACTCTGATCTGGGAAGTGAGATCCTGTAGACCCTACAGGCCCTGTACTAGAAACATTAAATAGATAAATAAATGAATTACATAATAAACTACTAAAGATTCTGGAAGAGCAAATGTTAGGTTTCATCACTGAAACACAATAACTGACATAATGAAAGTCAAGGGAGAAGTGACTCATTTTTGCTCATGACATCAGAGGTCCTGATGTATAATTATTTGGCTCTCGTGCTTTTGAGCCTACAATGGAACACTGGGTCAAGAAAGGAACATATTACAGAGGAAGCTAGGAAGTAAAGACAGACACCAGAAGAAACCAGGATCCTAACATAGCCTGCAAGAGAATGACTCTAGCAATGGCTTTCCATCCAGGAGCTTCCACCTTTTAAAAATTCTATCACATCATGATAATGCCCAATGGAGACCAAACTTTGCCCCTTTTGGTCATTGAGGGAGATTCCAGACTCCAACTACAGTAAAGGGTAACAGCACTTGTCACTTAAATGTTAGATGCCATGAAATGTCCAAATCAGAAAAGAAAAAAAAAAAATATGACACTCTGACTTCTGAATTCAGAACACATAGGTCTGGGTTACAAATAATTTCAAAAAACACTGCACTTTCTGTTTGTTACTCAAAATCTACCTTCATGTTTAGTTTACTTCATGAAATAAAGTAAAATATTTTACTTTATTTGCTGAATTAGAGGGTTTTATTATTGAGGGAGAAAATATTCTACTAGGGAATAAAAAATGTTTGCACTGAACTGGAAATGAAAAATTCTACCCAGTTACTTTGCTTCAACAGTGGGTTTAAGCAAAGAATCCTCTATTTGTGGAAAAGCATATAGCATTTTAATATTTAATATTTAGAGTAAAACCTGTAAGAGAAATGTCACATGGGCCAGTTAACTAATGGCTCATTGAATATAATCTCTGCTCAAAGCAAGAAATCTGATGAGTAGAATGCACTATCATCCTCTGCCAACAAAAGTTTCCCTGGGAAGGTACTCTGACCAACATTTGCCTTCATGCTTTCCTTGACGGACTTAGGAACTTTGCTGATTTAATTCTCCTGTAACTCTTACGTAGGTAGGAAGCTTCTATGCTGATGGATTATTTAGTACTGAGCTCATCTGGAAGTCGTTTGGATTTTTTTGAACTAGGGATTGAAAACTCAGGCCTTTGCACTTGCCAGGGAAAGTTTATTGCACTGAGCCATCTCCATAGCCCCCTGGATATGTTTTTCCATGGTAAAAGTGTCTGCATTATTTCAGTTTCCCACAGGAAAAACCTGGCGTATGAGATTTTGAGTATTATTTGTTTGAAGGGTGTTCCCAAGAAACATTGGTACAGGAGAAGAGAAGTGGGACAGGGAAGGAAAAGAAGCCAATATAAGCTGCTTTATGAAGTAAGTTACTATGGTGATCAACTGAACATGAACCCTGGTTCAGAACTGAGGACTCCAACTGGAGCACAGGGCACAGTGAGATCCCACCTGAAGGAAGGAGACCTGCGGTGCATCCACATTAACCCTTATCAGTCACAGAGAGAGAGCTCTCCCAGGAGCAGGGGAGATCACTGCTGTTCTGTGTGACCACTCACAGCAAGTTGTAGAGCACAGGAAACACTGGGAGGGCACTCCTCAGGAGTAGGCACATGGAAGTCCTTGTGGTGGGGTAAGATGTAAATACTGTCAGCCAGTGGGCAGGGTGCCTCTGGCACTGGCCGCACCTTTAGTTTGCTGGGTTAGAGCAAATTTATTATTACTAATAAATACATTTTGTTTAGTGATTGCTGATTAGGGCAAAGATGACTATTGATTTTATTTCCTCACTGCCTCACTACCATTCTTCACTGTTATGACAAGATAATATAAAAGGAATTAATATTCAAAATTTTCTTCTATAAAGGCTGTGATCTTATATTAAGAGCAGGTTGATAATATCACATCAAATAAGGTCAATGGTATAATTATACTAGAGGGTGCTACGTAATTTTAAGTACTATAATGATTTCAGTTAATTAATTCCATAAATACTGACATTTAAAGATTAGTGTTAAATAACTTACCTGAAAATAAGAACTAGTTAATTAATTAGGTAAATGGATTCTTTTTCTATAATGTTTTAAATATTATTTCTATATAAACCCATCTGTCATATATAAAATGTTTTGCTCTAAACATAGCTAACTGTAACGGCCAGCCAGAGAGCCCAGCAGACTAAAGTGCCTGCTTAGGCAGACAGATGCACTGTGCAGGGCAAGCCCCCTGGGATGCGCTGAGATGGCAAATGAGACTGGGTGTGGTGGTGAACCCCTGTAATCTCAGTGCTTGGCAGGCTGAAAACAAAAGGATCATGACAAGTCCAATGTCTGTAGTGAGACCCTGTGGACTCTGTAATAAATACATTGAAAAAAATTCTAACTATAAAACTGTACTTTCTGTGATAAAATCATTTCACTTGAAAACATTATAAAATTTCTTAGAAAAATTTGAAGGGAAAAATATTGGTTCTATGAAAATATTTTATCTGCTGCAGTTACAAAGTATAGTGGTAGTAAAATTTATCAGTAGAATAAACCTCAAAGACACATTAGTTTGAGTCAGACGTCATAACTTCTGTTATAATTTCAGCTCCAGAGAGGTTGGGATAAGACTTTGGTGCAGTCTGACGCAACCCCAGGTTACAGAATAAGGCAAGTTCTACCCTGAAATGCATAGTTAAGCCCTGTCTCAAAAAGACAAACATAACTAACGAACTAACTAAATAAATAAATATACATTTGTTTAGTGTTAATAAATCTCAAAATAATGAGAGAAGTTTTTGATGTTATTATAAATTAGAAGAAAAATATACAGATTTGCTAAATTTTCTCATTAATTGTTAATGTATTTACAATACTGTGGATGCTGTTAATTATGTATTGTGATTATGTACAATGAATTATGCAATCTGAAGTTTCTCTCAAAAAGTGCTTTCGTTTCTATTGTGTTAACTTTAATTTAAATATCATTCAATGTAACCAGGCTTTACTATATAATATATCTGGCACTTTAGTTATCTATGACAGTGTTTTTATAATTTGAAAGACAGTGTTAGCCCATAGAGGTCAGTGAGTGTGAGTTTACTATGAATAAATTACACAATAAAACAAAAAAAACAATAGGTTTATAAACTTATGCCCAATGGTTTTGCATATTGGAAGCACTTAGTATAGATTTATATATTTATTTTTTTATTTTAAAAGGACCACTGTATTTTTATTAGATTAAAAATTATAAACCAGAAGGAACCAGGAGAAAAGTGGGAAAAAATACTGGAAGCAGAAAACACCAGAAATGACAAGTCAGAGAAGCAGGGAAAAAAGAAAGCTAGACAAATAAAATGATGGAAACTTTTTCCTAGGGCAGGCTTGATAGCTCAATGCACGAAAGTGCCTGCGTAGGAGGAGTGCAGAGGCCAGGGTTCCATTCCGGGAGACAGGCCCGCTCAGCCCGCGAGGCACGCTGCGAGGGATTGGACTGGGCGTGGTGGCAGCGCCTGCAAACCCAGCACTTGGGAGGCTGAAAACAGGAGAATCACTGCGAGTCTGATCCATGAAGGCAGACCGTGTGGTCCCAGTCCTAAAGACAGAAAAATTTTTTTTCTAGTTTACAACTTAACTACACATTTGTTTTGTGAATAATATCATTATGATAACTAGATTTTAATTTTTAAAATATGCCAATGAAAATTAAAGCAGTAACTGAGTCCTCAAAGTAATTTTAAATAAAAGTAATTTTTATTTATTATTTTTTATATTTTTAAATCATTATTACAGAGAGATAAGAAAACAATGATTTCAAAACATTAGGTAGAAAACAAAATTTCAAAACGAGATTGTAGGACATTAACAACGGTTGCTATACTGCAATATTTTTTTTAAATCCCTCTAATGTGTTTATTAAAAAACTGCTTTAACATGAACAAAGCCTTCCATATGATACAAAGTGATGAATGATTCCAAATTGTTTGAAATTGTCCCCATTGATTGAGAAAAACTACTAGGATGCTTTACATTTCCTTTTGTTTTCAAATTCAACATTTGTTGTTAGATGATTTCTTTATGATAGCCATTCTTTCTGGTGTGAGGTGTTGTCTCACTGTTGTTTTAATTTGCATTGCACAGATGGATAGTGATGGAGAACATATTGTCATGTATTCATTAGCTTCCAGAATTTATTCCTCTGAGAAGTGTGTGTTCATATCAGATGACCATTTCTATATTGGGTCTAAATTTTGGGGCCCTAATGTTATTGAATTCTTTTTGAATTCACGAGACAAGACCTGTGTCTGACTGCATATTAGTTAAGACATTTTTCCAAATTTGTGAGTTGTCTTTTCAATCTGTTGATTCAAATTCAAGACTCACAATTTTTGAATATTACACATGGCATGATCGTTACACAAATGCTGAGTTGAGTAATGAATTTTATTTTTTATTATTTTTGCTGTTCTTTATTATTATTATTATTTTCCTTGAAGAACAAATAGCAATGAGACAGTTTCAAGACAAATTAACAGGACAGATTCAACAAATCAATACACTGCAAAATGTTTTAGTAATGTTTTGGTGTTGTATAAAGTGCATACATGATATTATACTTATAGACATTATTATACCAGATGTCTCTAATGAGTGAATGAAGAGAGTGCAGCTATATACCTCTCTTATTTCTCTACAGCTGATTTATAGCACAGATTCAACAACTAACACCTTCTACCTTGTTATCTCCCCATTCTCTGTCCATAGTACTAGAAGCCAATATAATATCTTGTCCAAATGCTGATAGTGCAAATCTTGCTTCTCATAGAATTATGCAGAAGCACAGAATATTTATCCTAACTGTACTGTTTATA
>PVKA01055164.1:0-10434 GCA_004027165.1 Ctenomys sociabilis
TTCTCACCTTTTCACTAGCTGCTCCGGCATCTTCAAGATCTGAAACTCTGTCTTCGCTTTCACTCAGACGATTTTGTAGACTCGTGATTGCTATTTTTAGTTCTTCTATATCTCTTTGACTGTGTTTCATGTGTTCTATTTCTTTTCTGTATTGCTCATTCAAGGAATCCATCATATTTCTGATCTCCTCAATTTTTTTATCCATGTCTTCTTTAGAGGTAGTTATTAATTATTTTTCTGCTGTGTTTCTTCCAAGTTGGATTTCCTCTGTATATTTCTGGACTTGTTTCGGTATTTCAGATCCTATGACTTCAAAAAGTTCTTTTTTAATTTCAGAACTTATTTCTGCTTTGAGTTCCTCATGATCTTTCTGCTGTTGTTTCTTTGCTTCACATGCTGTTAATTCATAAATATCAGCTGGAATAGTGCTCTCTGCACTTGTTCTGGGTGAGCATAGTTTTTCCACCCAGTGTTTCTGGAATTCATTCTTTATTTCAGATACTATGTATTCAAATATTTATTTTTTAATTTGTGGAATTCTCATTTTATTTCCTCTATAGCTTTCTGCTGTTGTTCCTTTGCTGCTGTATCTGTTAGTTCATTCATTGCAGCTGAGCTAGTGTCCTCTGCCCTTCCTGATGGACTCGAGGTCTGGGATTGCATTTCTCTCCTTCACTTTGTCATTTTGTATAGCACTGATCTTTGACCTTTTGTGTAGAGCTTTGGTGCAGCTATAACCTTAGCTTATTATGAGATTCAGGTGCCAGTCTATTAAGTTTGAAATTTTCCAGGTATGCCTATCCTGGGTCTAGCTGTTGTGTTCAGTTCCTTTTTTGCTGCAGCTCCTTTGGTTCCCGCTGTCAGCCCTCCTGTGTCAGGCAGGTCGTTCCCCAGGTGGTCGGGCCTGCACTTTGATGGGTGTTCTGGGCTCACAAAAGGATAGTGGATGATATTATTCACTGAGTAGGCTGTACTGGGTCAGCCAGCCTGTGCTGGGTCTGAGTCTACAGGCCGTAACCCAAGAAGGCTGGGAAAGGTCCCTCTGGTGCAGTGGGCCTGGAGCCCTCACAGGGCAGGCTGTGCTGGGTTTCGGTTCCTAGCGTGGGACCATGGATTGGTGAGATGTGTCCCTCCGGCGTGGCAGGCTTGGAGTTCTCACTCCAGGCCAACCTGCACTGGGTCTGGGGCTGTGGTGTGGGACTGGTAATCACCTGGAAATGTTTCTCTGGCACAGTGTGCCTGGAGCTGTCACCGGGCCGCGGGGGGTGGGGAGTTGGTAATCCCCGGGAAATGGCTCTCGGGTACGGCGGGCCTGGAGTTCTATACTCACTGACCTTTGATGCCCAGAGAATCGGGGAAATTCCCACTCGATCAGTGGGCTTTAGGTCAGGGGATCCAGGGAGGTGCTGGTGAGTGGGTCCTGAGGTTTCAGGCCAGTCACTGGCTTGGAGGGGTTGGGGACAGTGATCCGTGTAGCGCTGGTGGGAAGAAGCCAAAGGCTCTCCCTTAGAATCACCACACTCTCACTGATCTGGGAAGCCAGGTGAGTCCTGTAAATTCGCTCTCGCTGGGCAAGCTTGGCGAGGGACCCAGGAGGTCGCTGGAGTCAGCCACTTTCTCAGGCCAGTCTCTGGCTGGGCGACGTGGGCGGGATCGAGTAGACTGCTGGCGTTGGTCTTGCTGTCTCGGGAGGTCTCATGGGCTGGGCGGGCGCGGGCGGGATGGAGGAGGATGGCGGAGTCCTGTATTGGCTTAGTTTTATTGCCTGGCTCATAACAGTAAGTACTAATCCTTACATAGTTTTATTCTATTGATTTTACTTTATCAGAGCTAGTAATTATACTTCTAGTGTTTCCAAACAAACAACAAAAACAGTTGAACATAATACAACGATTATTTCAATGAAAAAACACTTGTAGTACTGTTCTAGAATTCTAGAAAGATGAAATATGTTCCATTTTTGTATGGTTTCTTATAATCAACCTTAATTTTGTTTCAAAATAAAGAACAGAATGGTAATTAAAAATAAGTTTACTGGGCCTGCGAGATAGCTCAACAGTCTAAAGCACCTGCTTAGGCAAGCTTAGGCAAGCATGTAGGGACCACCATTCCATCCCTGGCACCACATGCTGCACCAGCCCTGCCCCCAGGGTGGGTTGAGTCAGCCACACAGACACAAAAAAAGTTAACAGCACAAGAGAAAGAGAGAATGGACACAGGGACTTAGAGAGTGGTATAGTTCACTCCCTCCAGAAATCATGGAAACAGATGATGCAGGATTCTCAGGTCCTGTTGTTGTATTAGACAAATAAATTTTAAATATTAAATATTAGCTATCCTGGCCAAAGGACTTCATGAGTACAGAAATATCTATATGGAAATGCTTGGATGAGCTTGCTACATTTCTGGTTGCCAAAGCAAATTATACCTTACCGATACAAAAAGAGTACTAATAGAGAAAGAAATGTTGCTGAGCATTTGGGGGATTTTTTTGTTTTTATTTTAATTTTGGTGTCATTTCTTTTCCAGTTTTTTTTGGAGGAGGTCTCACTAAGCAGTTCAGACTGGGCTTGAACTCACCATGTAGCCCAGGCTGACCTTGAACTCACAGCAATCCTCTTGTCTCAGCCTCCCAAGAGTGCTGGAATTATGGGCATGCACCACCACACCCAGCTTCTTTTTCACATTTTGTGTGACAACATGGAGTAGGCCACTGGCATGTGACAAGGATTAAAGTGGTTCCTCAAGGAGTTGGGAATCCAATAGTAAACTACTAAGGAAAATGAGGCACAGGCCATTAAATGATTACCTGCTGAGGTAGAAAGAGCCAGGCACTTGGAAAGGTAGGAGCACACAGTTGCACAAGAGGACAGGGCACAACTGGTGGCATATAAAATTCCTCTGACTGAGAGCCAAAGCCCCCCACAGAAACACCATACAAAATGCACTTACACACAGCTTACTCCAGTTTCTAATTTCACTGTCATTGAATTCATGTCTCTGAATAACATTAGTACTGATGTATTCTGTGCTTGCCTTGAACCACTCCAGGTCACTAATCTGCTAGGTCAAGGCAACTCCACAAATAGCATGAAATCATGAAATATATGACTCCCAATTTTAGCATTAGGAACTATATTAAAATACTTCAATTCAATCCATAAACTTAAGTGTAGTGCAAATTTATGGTACATCTACATGTAGAAGTTTGGAAAACATATCTCCAGACCTCATCCAGAAGAGTTTAATAAGTTGTGGATACCAAGGAAATTAGACCATCTGTCTGTCACTTCCCATGTGTATATTATTTTGTCCATTTAGGGATGAAAAGAGTCAGTGAGTTATATTGTTGGTAACCTAAACATTTGCAGTTATATACAAAAAAATCACATTTTTGTTCCTGTGTACACCTACCCAAGGCACGATGATAACTGCCTCTGGTACTCACATCATTCATTTTTTCATTCATTCAACAAACATTTATTAAGTACATACTGCAAGTGAGAGACTGTGCTAAATGGGGTGATGCTCTGGTGACCAAGACAGACAAGGTTGTTTCTCTCTTGGAAAGTGTATCTAATGGTACAGAACAATGATTATTTTTTTTAAGATGTTTTTCACTGTTAGGTGAAAGACAGGCTTACAGAGAAGATCATGGGGAATGTGCAGCTCTTTTAGTTTGGGTATCTGTGAAAGAATATTTGAAATGAGATCAAAGTGCAAGAAGGAAGTTATGAGCAGCATCCTAGGTGGTGTCCCATAAACAGAAAGAAGGCCTTAAGGGCCAGTCAAGTAGCTCAGCGGATTAAAGCACCTGCAATCAGGCTAAGAGGTCTGGGGTTTGATCTCAGGATGTGCTGAGACAGCAATTGAGACTGAGTGTGGTGGCACACCTGTAATCCTAGTACTTGGGAGGCTCTAAACAGGCAAATCACTGCGAGTCCAGTCTAGTAGTGAGATTGGACTGAACACCCTATAGGCCCTTCCCTAAAATAAAAATAAGTAAATGAAAGAAAGCAGCCCTGTGGGCCAAAGGGAGAGGAAAAGGTGGACAGTGCCACTACGTGGAAACAGAAGATTGGCAATGGGCACATAGTATAGACTCTTGTTGGACATTAAAAAAGAATTCAGATTTTATTGATCTGAAAAACTAAGCTGAGAAATCCTTGTCAACAGGTGATGAAATTATCCAGACTTCATTTTTAAACCATCAATGTACTTCTCTGTGAACATATGTAATAAAGGTGCAGAGGTGAAAGAAGAAATACCATTACAATTTTGCCGTATGTGTTCACTTCCTGGATGAGCAATATGTGATTAAGTCTCCCCTCTCAGAAGGCTTTTACTCAGCTGTGCTTCACTGGTTCCATACTGAAATTCTTAATTTTTAGACAAGAGGGTCTGCACTTTCATTTTTACTGAAACCTCAAATTCTATAGCTAATATTGGCAATTACAGAATTATAGTTGCAAGATGATATTACCATAGGACATAATGACACTGGGAAGAACTAAGGGATAACTATTTTGCAGATGAAATACAATTATAATACAAAATAGATTGCAACTGATGTGAGCTGTCGATTTGGATGATGTAGAATATTTAAATATTATACAGTATCAATATATGATAATTAAAAAATACACTATTCATTAAATAAATATGTTTTTAAATTGTTAATTTCTGTTGTGTTCTGCTAAAGCCTCTGCACCTCATGTGATTACAGTGGGAATGAGCTCTAAAAGGTACGAAACATTTACATTTGCGTTTCTTGTCCACTGATAAAGTGTCTGATATTCAGAGCTTATGATTTAGCTAAAGACAAAACTGAAATAGGTATAAAGAAGGATAAAGAATTACAATGTCTCCTAAAAGGCTTTTTTTCTGAGAAAGATCATTAGAAGTTTTTCTAAGTACTTCTGCTTGTTTAATAATAGAAATTCAAAGAATTTTGTCATAACACCAGAATGTGGGATGACATCATTGTAACATTTCATTTTAATTAAAACCAGACATTGGCAGGGATTCTATAGTAGATGTCTCCCAATATGTACTGAGCCATAAGATTGTCACAGTATATTTTAAGATACCATTTTGAAGATAAATATTATTAAAGTATTTGAAAATTTTCACAATTGCTCTCCTTATTCCTTACAAAATAAAATTAATCTATAATTAAAATGATTCTTAGAATTCATCACCAAAGTTGAAAAGTAAAACTAGAAATTTGATGAGTGGGTGGAAATTTCATGAAATTAAGAGATAAATGAGAATATCCTGGTTACTATGTTTTAGATTTGTCTGTAGTTTAATTAAATTCAAAAATTATAGGAAAATATGTATTTTTTCCTGTATACTATAAAATTCTCACCAGGGAAAATCCAGCTTGATGACCAGACTTCAAGAAGAATGTCCCAATGGAATACACACATGTGCATGTACACACACACACACACACACACACACACACACACACATACCACCACCACCACCACCACCACACCACCAAAAAGAACACATACAGGCAGTGGGGGAATGCACCAGTGCCCCAGAGACTCAGACCTTGGCACTGAAGAGCTTTGCTTGTCATGCATCGCAGCTCTAAGGCTCCAGACGCTGCATCCCAGGGCACTAGTACAATTTCAGGCTTCTATGAGTACAGCTATGGGCAGAGCTTCTAGCTTCTGTTTCTTAAGGTAAACTCAGGGTTCTTGTTTGCTTCACACTTATTTTCCTTTTCAAATCTGTTCCTATTGAATAAAGTTGTCATGTCCTCCAAGTGCTTACACTTGGAAACACTAAGGTGAACAAGAAGGCCTGCCAGCTTAGGCTACATCAAGTCTCTTAAATCAATATTCCCTCACACTCTGGGTTTTGCCAGTCTCGAACCAAAGTATAGCAAAGAGAGCGATAAATGAGTTTAACATGATGAAAACAAGATAAAATGGTGATCCTAGGGCAGGAAAATTGTTGAGAAGATAGGATGCAAGCACATAAGTCTTAGTCATAGGAATATTTCAGAGAAAAGCAAGGAGAATTTTGGCAGTACTATATTTATCCCTTTAAGCATTGACATCATAGTTCAGACTTGCAGAACCTCTAAATTTTCTCCTCCCAGATCTTTCCTCCACATATTCACAGGTATCCCTGCCAGTTTGTTCTTTTCACAGCTTATTTTCCTGCTCAGACCCTTCAGTGCCACTAGTTGATCAACAAATGCAGTTCTTTCATCTAATATTCAAGGTTCTTGATGATCTCATTCCAACCTGTTTTATCAGTTATGCCTTTATTCCCTTGCACATAAATTATCTCTAAGTCAGGAACCCTCCAAGTGGGCCCTGTGCCTTTTAATATAGCCTCAGTATCTTGGCTCATCTCCTGCAGCTCATCTAATTTTTTATTCTCCTGACCCATGGTAATTCTGCTATATCTTCAAGGTGTTGTCTTTACCTATTCCAAGAAGGTTTGTTCACTTTTTCTCACTTTGTTCACTATATATATATAATCTTTTTCTCCTCTGAACGAAGAATGCATCAACCTTTTTGCTTATATTAACATTTTCTATAAATGTAACTATATAGCCGAGTCTTTGTGATATTTGGTTTTATCTACCTTTCCACAGCTGGCCTCAGTTATACATACCATAAGGATCATACTTTTATAATGTATTCTACATGGTGCTTACTGTGAACAAAAGTTCACCAGGTTTCCCTAGTGCATGGCTAAAAAAGAATGGAATAATTTATTCCTTTACGTATTGTGAGAGTATGTTCTACTATCTATAATTTCAGAAAGACCTTGTAGAGAGTCCTTTGACCAAGGACTTCAAAATATCTTCAACTGTCTAAAGCAAATTGACTAAAATAACAGGATATGTTAATGGCCATTGATAGCAATGAGCTTCCTTCATATTTCCCAATTTTGGAACTTGTGGTTGGTTGAGAATCACATAGGCCCATTTGCTCATGACAGTGCTGCTTTTTATGCCTATAATTATTCATTACTTTCCTTCATTCTTAATAGACTTCTGGTTTAGATGTAAAGTACACACTCATGCTCCCTGTGGACCATTTTTATGCATATTTGAAGAGACTCAACTTACATGTCAATACTGTTTTCTTAAGCAAGCTAATATGGAAGTTCCATGGGGTATTGGTTCTATTTTTTCCCAAAGCTTTAGGTTCATCTGAAAAACCAAACAATAGAAAGACAAGAAAGAAAGGAAGGAAGGAAGGAAAGAACAGAAAAAAGAAAAGAAACTTTCCCAGTATAAATGAAGAAAGTCAAACAAATTTGAGAACAGATTTCCAAGGCTAAACCATCTATGTAGAAAATGATGAAACACAACTTTCAAAATCATTGAGTGGGAAATTTTCTACTCTGGTTCTTTTCTCTCCCAGGAATTCTTTAGTAGATTCCATCTGAGACTTCAGCTTGAGCTTTTGTGTTCTCCGTTGGTAGCACACCTACTAAAAAGCAATGTATTCATGTTAACTCCCTGGCCCCCATGGGCACTGTGCATTCCTGTCCTGCAGTGGATGCCATGCCAAGAGAATCTGACTCATGGGCCAGAAGGATTTTTTTAAAACTTCAATAATGCCAAAAAAAGAAGAAGAAAGGGATTAAAAAAAAAAAAACCTACATAATTCTTTTCTATACACTGTGGTTTGTTTTACTTAGGAAAACGGCCTGGTTATACCCTGCAGCACGCATTCATTACAGTGATCTTTGACTGGCAGATGCAGAGTAATAGGATGCATATTTTAGTGCTTATTATAATACCCTGTCCAAAAACAACTTGACAAATTTGTGATTTCGACAATATCTCATTTTGCTGGCTGCAGTGCTCTGTGATTGCCCAGCCCACGTGGCTTCCAGATTATGCATCCCACCAATGCTTCTCATTAAAATGGCCACAGTTCACCAGTTTCGGTAGCTTGGAACGAACTTGGAATGAATTATTATACAACAAAGAGGCTGCTGTCATGCAGAACAAAAGACAAGCAAAAGAGAGCTTTGGCTTAATGAGGCTAAGTGAGTGTCTCCCCTGCATCAGAGCTACTTGACGGCCTTTGAGCATGGATTTTTTTTCTCCACAGGCCAAAACCTTTGGTCTATTATTTTGTGTTTATGCACCTTGAGGCTAATATACATTTTAATATGCTGCACATGGAGAAAAAAATCAGCCATTAGATTAGAACATGTGCACTCCCTGTTAAATTAATGACAACCGAACATAGAGATAAATTTAGGTTTTCATATTTAATTATAGCACACTGCAGTACATTTAGCAAGGATAAATTGCACTATTATTATGCTTCATTTTTGACATCTTCTCCTATTAACGGTGCACACTTGGCACACCACCACTACCAATACCAACACCCTGTGCCACACGCATACGTCTCTGTATATCCTCCTTCCCTCGGCTTCACTCATTCTTAGCTGGTGATGGAAAGGTGCACGATTCTATTTCTTCAGTTTAGTAAGAGAAGTAGTGCTCTTCTGTAGCATGATGCATAATGTGATTTGTAAGAAAAGATGGTAACTCCTCTAAAGAAAACTCGGTTGTCACTACTTCTTGCTATGCCAAATCTTAGTGACAGGGCCATGTTCTCTGTTTTTCTCCTCTACGTAAGACTCAAAGCACACACACAGCTGAATAGGTGATGTTCACTAATACTCAGAAGACTTAAGAAAAAGTGTCGTAACCATCCCAAGGAAAACTCCAACAGTCCTGTCCTTTTGAGAATCTTTCCTCCTGATTTTAATTCATTTACTATAGAAACAAGAAAATTTCAAGGAGCAAAATTTGGAAAGTAACAAAGACCCAGTGATCTTCAGTGAAAAAAGAAGTGCAGAGCTGGAAGTAGAGATTACGAATACTGCTGTTCTTTCTTCAAAAGCCACAAAGGCAGGAACAGATTGTGGATTCAACAGAAACAAAAAAGTGAATGCTTCCTATAAAATGACCAGATGACTTCTAGTTCTTTTCATTCAAGGACCTTCTGTTAACAGTATAGTTATTCTCTGTCATACCTGCAGCTTATACTTCAACTTGCTTTATATAGACCAGTTAATAGAAGGATGTTTGGCAAATGGTTTTCCTTCAGTTTCACACCAATGTATCTTGCTGTTTTATGGCAGCAAGATAGCTCATCAGACTAAAGTGCCTGCTTAGGCAAGAGCAGGGACCACAGTTCAATCCCCAGCACCACAGACCATGCCCACCCCATCCCCAGGGCAGGCTGAGCTGACTTCACACCTGTAATCCCAACTTTGGGAAGGCTGAAAGCAGGAGGATCACCATGAGTCCCAGTTGCATAGTGAGACCTTACAACAATTAAATACATTAAAAATAATGATGATGATGATGATGATGATGATGATAATTATCATAAAATAAAAAGTTACTTTAATTAGCAAAGATTTTTGATTCATAGAACACTATTTCTAGGGTCTGAAAAACCAAATGTGGCCCTCAGACTTTTCTTTACTGGATAGCTGTTTCATGGTGATGCATATTGGGAGTTGATGACCAGAAAATCATGGTAATAATTACTGGATTAGGAAGGTCTATGGAGATATGACGATAAAACGGCATATTGCAGAAAGTAGTATTGGCTGGTGAATAATTCTTCTCGATGCCATAGAAAATCACCTTTCATATATTACAAAAGATTCTCTTTACCCAGGTTCTAGTAAAACAAAATCTTCCAGATGATGCATAAAGAAATATCCATACAAAGATGTGATGTAAAATTTCTTTTCAAAATGCTTTCACTTTCAAATTTGATGTCCTTCAAGTTTTAAAAGCATGAAGTAACAAGCATCTGAGTGTCCTGTTTGTATGTGTGGTAAATTTTCATGTCCCTAAAAAACACTATTTTTTGATGTGTAAGTGCTTAACAAATTAAAAACAAATCTGTGAGAATGAGATAAGGGTTATACTTCCTGTTTTATACAGCTTGACACTGGGTCACTTGGTCAAACATCTATCTAATTGGCTCAGTCACTGGGTTATACAAAAAATCTCTTAGTCAAGATCCCAGACTCACTCATTCCTGAAGTTTCTTTCCACCTCTGAACAAGTGGTTCAGATACCCTAAGCAGTAGTCATCAAGTTACTCTTCTTGGATAATTAACAGTTTGCAGCATCAGCTTTTTTTTCCATTTATTTTTATTAAAATACAAATGTCAATCAGACAGTTTCAAGACACCTTAACCATACAGAGTCGATGAATTAATACATTGCAAACTGTTTTCATAACGTTTTGGTATTGTACAAGGTGCATACATGATATTATATTTACAGGTTTTTTATAGCTGAATTATATCAAAGATTCAATAATTATTTACCTAGTGGATGACCATAGCACTAAAAGCCGACATAATATCCTGTCCAACCACCATTAGTGCAGATCTTGCCTCTCA
>PVKA01055165.1:0-10433 GCA_004027165.1 Ctenomys sociabilis
GAGGTGAGCAGGGGGGGAGGGGGTCTCCCTCTGTCTTCCGCACCCAACTTAACATATTTGGGGTGATGGCGGGGTGGGTGGGCGTGGGGGGCTTATTGAACTAAACAGGTGCTGTTTTTGCTAGCAAAGTCCACAAGGTGGTAGCATGGATTCTTGCTCGGGTTTGGGTATTTCACCATCATCATCATTATTATTATTATTATTAATTTCTATTGGGTCATCGGAGGGGGGAACACAGGGTGTTCGGAGTCCCTGTCCTGCACTTTCGTGTCCAGGAATCTGTGGCCGGCGAGGGTCACACTCGCGGGAAGCGTAGCCTGGTTCTGTTCGTGTGAGGCGGGGTGCGCGCAGCACCCCCACCTCGGAGTCGGGGCTCACCGTGACTTAGGGGGTTTCCAAGGGGTGGGGCGCAAAGAGGAAAAAATAAAAAAGGAGGAAAGGAAAAGTTGAGAGAGACCCAGTTCCCCCCAAGGCAAGGTGGAATGGCTGGTGGTGTAGGCGTTCTGCGGAGAGGGGAGAGAAGGACGAGGCCAAGACTGAGCTGAGCGCTCGCTCGGCGGCGGGGACCTTTCCGGACTGGGATTAAATGTCCCGCATAGGAAGAGCGGCTCTGGGGAGCACCGCAGCAGATGTGGAGGATGAGAGGAGCGGCAGGGTTTGAAATCCCAGGGCCAAGCGTTTGTCTTAGAGCCAAGCAGAGCCAGGAGGACCGATCAGATGGCGAAGAAATCTGCATTTTTGTGGGGGCTGCCTTGAGGAGCGGAGAACTGTATCATGCCTTTAATTGGCTGTGCGGGAGACACACCGTAATCCTCTAAATCCTTAGGCAAGATGTGCCTTTGTGGACGACGCCGAGTATGCGCTCCTGCAGACGATACAAGACTTGTAGGAATAATCCCTAATTTCCAGGAAAAAGAATTAAATTTCCCTGCAGTTGAGGACATACGAGTTTCAGAAAGACTCTTGTGTAGAGACTGATAGAGTTGTATTCAAGAAAGTGTAGAACAAATGAACATATGCATAGAAAGATCTTTGTCATATTGTGTCTATACCATCTATATTTCTGTACAGCTATATCTGTCTTTCTACCTCTCTATGTAGTATCTGTATATCTCTATACTTACATATCTATATCTATAATATATAGAGAAATATCCATAATTATATCTGTATATTTATATAATTAAGTGTATATAATATGGAGAGAGAGACAGAGACACAGAGAGATGGAGAGAGACAGAGACAGAGAGGCTGAGAGAGGGGCTTTGACATTTAAGGATCCATCCAGGACCACTTGTAGGGACTGGAACACTACTTCATGAGCTTTTAAATCACCCAATTAAAATAAGCGTTATTTTGTTTGCCTGTTGGTTTTAGAACACAATGTTTTCCACTGGGATATTTGGAGGTAACTGTCCATACTGGCCACTTTTGGGTACTACATTGGAGGTCCCCTGACCTGTTCGTCTAGGGTGGAAGAAATGTTGCTTTGCTTGGCAGGTTTTAAAACTAAGATAATGCCAAATACTTGGCCTTTAAACTGGAAGATTAGCTAATTTTCAACCAAACCTGAGCACAGAAAAGATACTTGATGAGGTGATTGGGTGCTAGGAAAGGTAGATGCAGCAGCTGGCTGGAGTCAAAGGATTGCATCTGCAGGCTTGGATACTTCTGAGCTCTGAATGGGGAATGCCCATGAGTGTGGGAATTGTTTTCTTTGTTTGTGAGCTTGGATCCTTTGATTCTGTTTGCAGTACTTGGAAGTTTCTGTCTGTCCTACACGCAGAAGCACAGGTATGGCCTGACTTGGCCAAAAGCATCATTTTCCAAAAACGTGCAGAGGTCTCTCCAATGTTCCTTTTTGATATTCTATTTCTTGTTTTCTGGCCTCTGACCAAAAATTTGGACAATTTCTCCGAAAAGTTAGCAGGCAGGTGCAGGTCACAGGGCATCAAGTTGACTTCTGCTCACAATAATCCACACTCGATTATTTTAAACCTTGGAGTGAGATGTGTGAGGACAGTTGATAATGTAATTGTTTCACAGAATGTTTAAAGTCAATGAAGAAACTATTTTAAATTCTACAGTGATTTCACTCTGAACATTGGTCCACCTGTTTAAGGCATTTTTCCCTGCCCACTAAGAGCTCATTTCAGCCTGTGATACACAACTGCAAAATCAGGCTCACTATTTTTTTTTCTAATAAGAAAATACATTTTTGTGCTCTTCCTGCAATACTTTCTACTTTTCTAAAAAAAAAACAAAAAAACAAAAAAACCAGAATAATTCCAAATGAATTATGATAATCCCACATGTTCATTTTAGTTTAAACCAAACTACTTTAGTTTAACCCCACTATTTTTTTTTTTTTTTCCTTTTCATGGGATGAGTTTCATGTCCCATGTAATTTTCTTAATGAACTTTCCCTTAGACAAAACTTTGACACAACTGCATCTCATTTCTTGAAAATGTCTGGTACTAGATTAAAATGCTGTTTTCTGTTTTATCCATATATCTTCATGTAGCTACACTTAGATCTTAATATATTCATACAGATACAAATGTATGAAAACTAGATACCGTGTCATTTTACTGGATTTATTCCGAAAGAGGCACATCTGCAATCACTGTTTTCATTTAGGCATAATCTAAGTGAGAGTATGATTTCTTTTTTATATTTATTTAATTATTTTTATTTATTATTTTTGGTAGAACTGGGGCTTGAACTTAGGCCCTTGAACTTGCTAGGCAAGCATTTATTCTACTGAGCCATCTCCCTGGCCCCAGCCATCTCCCCAGCCCCGAGAGTCCTATTTAAAAAACAATATTTTAAATAGTTTTGGTAGTGGGATTTGAACTCAGAACTTGGCACTTGCCAGGCTGGTGCTATGTCACTGAGCTGTATCCCTGGCCTTAGAGCATACATTTACAGTGGCACTGGTTTAAGAACTCAAACTGAAGGAGGTGGATTTTATTTTGGGGATAGCATTCAAGAAAGGACCACTTCACAGCTTTTCAGAAATGTGAAGAATTCTTGTCTAGGCTCTTTTAGTCAGGCTGTATATTATATAAATAAGTGCTGGCATGTTACAACATCATGGGGAAGCAAATTTGGGTTACAGGACTGTTTTTAGTGTTTTAATGTTAAAGTTGGTGAACGTTTTGGTTTCAGCAGCTTACCTCTGATTGAATAATAAGGGTTGATTTTTATTTATGTTTTCTGTGTGGAACCCGGCTTTGCACTGAGGGTCTTGCGCTTGCCAGAGAAGCACTTATGCCTCTGAGCCATCTTCCTGGCCCTTGAATGGTAAGAAGTTAAATGTGAGAACTAAACCCAACATCTCAAGGAGTGTGATTTCTTTTCTGAAATCAGAAAAGAAATGGGGCCCTGGGGAATTGAACCAAGGGCTTTTACAGTGACCCATATCCCCAGTCCATGTATAATTTGAGGGTTGCCATGCCAGGTAGATAGCTCGGTGGTCTAAGTGCCTGCATGCCTAGTAAGCGCAAGGACCTGGGTTCGATCCCTAATCCACCACTCTTGCTGGGCCAGTTATCAAAACCAGGCGTAGTGGTGCATTCCTGTAATCTTAGCGCTGGGGAGGCTGAGACAGGAGGATCACTATGAGTCCAAGCTATGTAGCAAGACCTGTATCAAATATAAAATAAATAGTTTAAAAAAATCAATTTGAGAGTTGCCCAGGCAGGAATGGAACATGGGATCCTCCTGCCTCAGCCTTCAGGCCAGCTATGCATGCAGGCTTCAGCCACTGTGCCACCCTACTATAAGGTGTTAAGGACGTCTGTGTGTCTTTTGTTTTATTTTATTGTATTTTAGGGAAGGGTCCATGGGACATTCAGGGTTTCACTACTAGGTCGGACTCTAGCGATCTGCCTGTTTGCAGCCTCCCAAGAGCTACAATTACAGAAGCCTGGGTCACCACGCCCAGTCTTCTGGGTGCCTTTTATACCCACACGTCAAACCTATTTCTCAAGCTGACTTCTGTCTTTCTTGAATCTCGGTTGTGTGATTGCAAGAGATGGGCCAGGGAGTCCTAATTTTCAAGGTTGAAATAGGCTTGTTTAAAATAATTCCGTTCCTGGACCCTTGAGAGAAGGACAAACATCAGGGAAAGTGAGGGACACCCGTATATTGATGCTTATTTCTCCACACCGAGAAGAAGGAGCCCCTTGTGAAGCTCCTGTGAAGGTCACCTTCCGTGTCTAGCAATTTGCCCTTGTCACTACTTGGTCCCATAGACCCATTGGGGAATAGTGTATCACTTTCTGCTCAGCTTTGGCTGCAGATCCAGTAGCCTGGAACACCTCTCTCAGCTGTGGGGTGGAGCACAGAAAGGAGCCCACTGGGACCTTGAGCTGATTCACTACTTTTGACACTTTTTTTTTTTTTTTGTTGTTGTTGTTGTGGTTGGAACCTGGGATTGAATTCAAGCCCTGGAACTTGCCAATGAAGTTCTTATTCTACGGAGCCACCTCCCTGGTCCCCAGATTTTCTTTCTTTCTTTTTTGGCAGAACCAGGATTGAATTCAGACCCTTGGCTTGTCAAGAGAGCGCTTATTCTACTGAACTATCTCCCCAGTTCCCCCGGTTTTTCTTTTTAACTTTTTTTTCTTTTTTGTATTTTAGTACAGGGTGTACAGGGTCTCACTACATAGATTGGACTCTTAGTGATCTGTCAGTATTCCCAAAAACTGGGATTACAGGCATGGGACTCCACCATGCCCAATCTCAATCCCCATCTCAGTGTATGTCAGGGGGCAGGGCAGGCATGGTAGGCAGGGGGGTTGAACCCCCGTTTCGATCTGCCTAAACAGGTGCTTTAATCCACTGAGCTATTTGGCAGGCCACTCTTTTTAACTCTGCAAGTGTATCAGAATGAAATATATTGTTGTGTTAGTACTTTTGTTTTTATATCCTAACTTTCACTAAACATATTTGGTATTAAAGAATTCAGCCAGGTCCTGTGGTACACGCCTATAAGCCCAGAACTTTGGGCAGCCAAGGCAAGAGGATGAATATTTGATTCAAGTCTGGACAATTCAAACATTTAATGTTACCGTCAATTAAAGTAAAAGAAAATAAAGTTAAGAGGACCAGTGAGATAACTCAGTGGAGTAACTGCCTGCTTAGGTAAGTGCATGGACCAAGGTTCGATCCCTGGTGGTACATCCCATGCTGGGCCTTTCAATGGGCACACTGAATCAAGGTATGGGCTCACACCTGTAATCCCAGCACTGGGGAGTTTGAGACAGGAGGATCACTGCTAATCCAAGCTGCATAGTGAGACCCTGTACCAAATATATACATACAGCTGGGGTTGGGGGTATAGGTCAGTGCGTGTAAAAGTCTTGGGTTTAACCCTAGTAGTAGAAAAAAAATGGTAGGAAGGAGAGAAGGAAGGTAGCATACCTACATGGAATAAGGAAGAATGGAAGGATGAGAAGAAGGATGGGAAGAAGGGAAATGACCAAGAATGGTGTAAGAGTAAGGAAGAAAAGAAGAGAATGAGCAAAGGAAGGAGGGTAGAAGATGAAAGAAGGAGGAGAAGGAGGAGGAGGAGGAGGAGTAGGAAAGGTGAAGGAGCATGAGCAAGTAAGGTGACCGAGAAGTAAAAGGAGGAGGAGAAGGAGAAGGAGGAAGAGACAGAGAAGGAGAGGGAGGAGGAGGAGGCTGAGGAGGAAAGGTGAAGGAGGAGAAGAAGAAGGAGGAGAAGGAGGAGGAGGAGGAGAAGGAGGAAGAGAAGGAGGAGAAGGAGGATGAGGCAGAAACAGAAGAAAAGAGAGACAGAGAAGAGAGAGAGACAGAGACAGAGACAGAGACAGAGACAGAGATATTTCATTACCTAAACTGGGTGGTGGAAAGCTTCATAGAGTCAGAGTCACAGGGCTAATCGTTCTGCTCCCGCTTTGGACTTCTTTTGAAGTCCAACATGGACTGGTCATTTTTACTGTACTCTCTGAGGAGGACCGAAAGTGTCCCAGCTGCTTCAACACCACAAGGAACACGCTAGCAAGGGTTGGCAGTCGCAGGCCTCCCCTTTAGAATTACGCTTACATGTTTTTCCCCGCCCTGCAAACACACTTAGTTCCGCAAGCAGAGATGTGCTGACGGGGGAAATCAAATCCTTACATCCGTGCAGCTGAGCTGTAAGCAGGAGATGCCCCTTGCAAACACCGGTTATGTTTGCAAATGATTTATTGAGCACTTTCCTCATAAACACTGGTTAAATATACATCATATAGAAACATATACATCACACCTCATATAGTGATATTCTGAAATGTGCAACTAATTATGCCACTTATTTATAACTATGCAAATGTGCATTTATACAGTTGTACTTTTGTATACATTATATAACTGGAGAAGATCCCCTTGATGTGTTTCATACTCATATTGGATACATCTGTCTACATAACTTTTGTCACAGTAGTGTGCAATAAAATTGTATACTTCTATGGCTATACTTTATTATTTATTTATTTATTTATTGTATTTTAGGCAAGGGCCTACATGGTGTTCAAAGTCTTACTACTAGATTGGACACATGGTGATCTGCCTGTTTACAGCCTCCCAAGAGCTAGGATTACAGGCGCGTGCCACCATGCCCAGTCTCAATCTCAATCTCGGCGCGCCTCGAGAGCGGGGCCAGCACAGCAGGTCTGGGGACTGAACGCCTCTGGCCCTTGCACCAACTTGCAGGTGCTTTAATCCGCTGAGCTATTTGACCAGCCCTTTTGGATATATTTTAAAAGTCGCAAAATCTCTGATTGTTTTGACACACTGCACAATTTTCAAATTTGATGAGCACAACCTCTACTGTGCCCTTATTACGTGTATTTGCAAGGCGTTGGCTGTGACTCTTGGCACCATCTGTGCTAGCCCTCATGATCTAATCTAGGTGATTTCAAAAATTTATCCACGCATTTATTATTTATTTCTATCTTTTGTTGGTGCATTTGAGCAGCATATTATGGCTATGTTTATTGTGTGGAACTGATACGTGCATGTGGCATGTCTCAGTTCTGAGATAATCTTGACCATTTCAAGCAGCTGCACACTGTGTGTGTGTGTGTGTGTGTGTGTGTGTGTGTGTGTGTGTGTGTATTTAGGACAGGCTGCATAGGGTTACACTGCGTACATCAGACTTATTGCAATCCTCCTGTTTACAGCCTCCCATGTACTGGGATTGCAGGAACACGCCACCGCACTCAGTCACAAGCAGCGGGACTCTTGCTTCACTGAAAAACTTACATGCAATAGTTCAGTTCACTTAAGCATCTATTTCTTTGCACACATCGACTGTGCAGAAGTGTATATTAGGTGTAATGCATGTCCATGATCTAGCACCCATAAATCTTATTGTATCTATAATAAGTTATCACAAAAGCAAGTTATAAACATAAATTGTAATAAAATGTGCTTAATTATGCCAATGCAAACACAGAAACAGATTAAGATTCATGTGCTCTTTTCTTTTTGTACTGGGGATTGAACTCAGTACCTTGTGTTTGCCAGGCAGGCGCTTATACCACTGAGCTTTGGCCCTAGCCCATGTAAATATCTAGTGTGTGTTCAGCAGATCTACGAAATATATGAAGGGACGGAGAGAGACACAAAGTTTTCACATGCATTTTGTCAAAGAATTTGCATTATACATGAACAACAAATCTCCAATCTGTACTAATGGTCGAAAGGCACCTCATTTCTAGGTCATTGAGAGGCACCAATGACGCCCGGGGCAGGGGGCAAGCTTGGTGTATATTGCAATAGTTTTCTGTGTGTGTTTTTTCTGATCCATCGGGGAATCTCCAATCAGTAGCGATTTGAAGATGTAAAACTGATACAAGGAAGTAAAACTCCCAACTTGACTTGCATGAGTTCGTGTTCTCTAAAACCGAAGAGGGAATTTTAGGAACAAATGGAGGTTGAGGATAAAATTTTATTGGAAAGAAAAGCTTCTGTCTGAGAGGGACAAAGGGAGACCGGAGCGGGTTGTCCGGGGAAGTTGTCTCTTTTAGGGACTTTTGTGGGGAAAAACCATGCGGGACTAAGGTAGAGAGGGGGTCTTGCTTAGGTGAATGTGGGGTGGCACAAAACTATGGTCCACCAATGGGATGGCAAGCACCATTGCTCAGGTAAAGTTGATTAGGCCCAGGACCAAATGGGGAAGCAATCACGCAGTAAGCCGGGATGAATATGGGACAGGATCTCTTTCCCTTGGGGGTTGGGCTAGTGACTCACTTGGGTCTTTTCAGGTGACTGCTACCTATTTAGAATATCAATCCCAGCTGATACTTTTTAACATCTGTTTGGCCCTTAGGTTTGGTTCACTACAGGAGCATCCAGTCATTTCCAGAGCTGCAGACATCCTGTCTCCTGTATTATCTCTTTCAGGGGCCTGGCCCAACCTGAATGCCTAAAAACATTGCTATCTAACTCTGCTGCCTGCAACAAAACCTTGGTTGCAGAAGTGGATTGCCTCTGCTCTGGCCAGATGAGGTAGACCCCAGCTGGGGTTGGCCAGGAGACAGTAGCCAGGAATGTCCGCGTTGTATACTTCAGCCAAGACCCTGTTGTGTACTACTGCGGGTGGTGATGGTGAGGTCTTGTTGTGATCCAAACTTTCGTCCTCCTTTTGCAAAAGAGCTCAGTGAATTCGGTGGTCTTGATTAGGAAGAGAAATCAATAGGGCAGGACTTGAAAGTCTGCTTCTTTGAATCGAAAGAAGGAAATTTGGTTAAATCTCCCGGGCCTGCTGAGCTGGCCCCTCCCCCAGGGCATGCGGAGGTGGTAATTGAGACTGGGCACCGTGGCTGTAATCCCATCCTTTGGGAGGCTGTAAACGGGAGGACCGCTATTAGTCCAATCTATGCAGTGAGACTATAGACTATGTTCTAAAATACAAAAACAAAAACAAAACAAAAGAAGGAAATTTGATACCTAAAACATATTTTCATGTTTAGAGAGAAAACAGCATCTTACTTCTAGCAGTGGCTGTTCCACACCTATATTATTATTTCTTCCTTGTTTTTTTTTTTTTTTTAAGTTCTTCCATACACCAACTATAAACTACATAGCACACGCAGTGCTGGGAAATAAATATACAGGGGAAATATACAGGGGAAACATCCACCTGTATATTTTTGAAAATCTTATTTATGTTAAATATTTGTGATCAAGTCGTCCAATGCTTTAATTCAGTTAAGAATCACCTTTTCTTATTTTCTGGCATGCACTGTTGTTTATTTCTTTCATCTCCCCCTTCTTTTCTACTGGTTGCTCTATATTTTTTTCCTTGCCCTTCCTTTTTTGGCCTCCCTCCCTGCCTCCCTTCCTTCCGCCCTGCCTTCCTGCTTTTCTTCCTCCTCCTTTACCTCCCTTCCATATTTCTTCCCATCATTCCTTTCTTCTACTTCATTGATTACTAGCATCAAAGGAAGGCATTTTTACTTGGTTTTGACCGAGTCTCACTACAAAGTTCGGACTCATAATGATCCTCCTGGCTCAGCCTCACCAGTGCTAGAAATGCTGACGTGTCCCACCGTGCCCAGTTTCAGTGGGTAACACAGCATGCTGGGACTCTAGGGCCAGCACAGCACGCAGTACTGGGGATTGCACCCCGGTCCTTGCTCTTGCCAGGTAGATGATTAGACCGCCAAGCCCAGAAATCCAATTCTAGAATATGAAAATAATTCTATAGGACATCAAGCACAGTAGGAGAGAATATTTAAAAGGGAGGTTGGTAAAATGCCAAGGAAACATTTTCATGACCGTTTAGTAGCACTCTCTTCATGCACATGCATACTTGATTGTGTTAAAGACATCTCAAATCCAAAGTTTAATCTTTGTTGTCTCTTAGGAAATCCCATGAATAAAGACAAGAAAGATATTGCTTTGATGTGACAATAAATTAATAAGCCAGGTGTCTTTTCTTTTTTAACCTATGATTGCAGAGGCACCATCACTGATTAATAGAGATTTGCTTTTGTCTTTTTAAACTCAATAAGCAACATTTAGACACTGCAGCAGTGTTAAAGCAGTAATAATATTAAGGGTGTTTATAATCATCTTAAACTTCTCTATCTCTCTTATTTTTCTGCAGCTCAGAGAACTTTTAGAATCATGACACAAGTTTGAAAATAGTAAGTTGAGTCCAGGTAGATAGCTCAGTGTTCTAAATACCTGCCTGGCAAGCACAAGGTCCCGGGTTCAATTCCCAGTACTGCCCGCCACACCAGCTGATGAAATTGGGCGTGGTAGTGCACACCCACAATTCCAGTGCTGGTGGATCGCTATGAGTTTGAGCTGTATAGCAATACCATGTGCCAAATACGTCAGTAAATGAATCTTGAAAAGAAAGAAGGAAAGAAGGAAAAGAAAGAAAGAAAGAAAGAAAGAAAGAAAGAAA
>PVKA01055166.1:0-10434 GCA_004027165.1 Ctenomys sociabilis
ATAGATAGATAGATAGATAGATAGATAGATGACAGATAAATAGAGAGATATCCAAGAGATGAGACAGTTAAGAGAGGGCCGGTGAGGTGGCTGAGCAGTCTACAGTGCCTGCTTAGGTAAAGCACAGGGACCACGGTTTGATCCCTGGCACCATCTGCTGCACTAGCTCTGCCCCCAGACCATTAACTATTATTCTTTTATCATTTTGTTATAAATTCTGTTTATTTATTTAAAAAAATCATACAATGCTTATGACACATAAGTTTCTAGCTTTGTTTTGTCTTAATTTTTTTTTTTTTTTTTTTTTTTTTTTTTTTTTTTTTTTTTTTTTTTTTTTTTTTTTTTTTTTTTTTTTTTTTTTTTTTTTTTTTTTTTTTTGGCAGAACTGGGGATTGAACTCAGGTCCTTGCGCTTGCCAGGAAAGTGCTTATTCTGCTGAGCTATCTCCCTAGCCCAGATTCTAGGTTTGAATCCCAGAAGTACCTAAGTGTGTTTGTGCACACACACAAGCACAATTATAAATTTAACAAAATGTATATAGGACTTACGTATTAAAAACTACACAGTGCTGCTGAAAGAAATCATAGAAAATACAAATATACAGAAATACCATGTCCCTAGGTTGCAAGACACAAAGCTATCAATTCTTCCTATAACTGATAAAAAATTTAAAATTTTGGCCAGGCATGGTGGCGCATGCCTGTAATCCCAGCACTCGAGAGGCTGAGGCAGGAGGATTGTTGTGAGTTCGAGACCAGCCTGGGCTACAAAGTGAGCTCAAGGCCAGCCTGAACTGCATAGTGAGACCCTGTCTCAAAAAAAGGAAAACAAATTATATTTAAAATGATTTCTATCAATTCTTGGCAAGGTTTTTATAAGTATAGTAAAAAGGAAGTAGAACAGGTGAAACGATTTTTAAAAAGAAAGCAAAAGGAGTCAGTCTATCGGATTTTAGAACTTACTTTATAGCTACAGCAATGAGTGTAGTAGGGTGGAGGAGCAGACACATAATGTCAGCTTCCACCCAGAACCCAGAGTAGACCACCACAAATTCTCTCTCTCTCTCTCCTTTTTTCCTCTCCTCCTCCTCCTTCTTTCTTTTTTCTCCTTTCATTCCTTTCAGTGTTTGGGACAGAACCCAAGACCTTCACATTGATCTACACACTCAGCCTTTTTTTTTTTTTTTTTTTTTTTTAAAGGCAGGGTCTTACTAAGTCACCAAGTTGCCTGGGCTAAGCTCAAACTTGAAATCCTTCTGCCCCAGTGTCCTAGGGCTCTAGAATTACAGGTATGCGCCTGTTGAAAACTCTTTCAGGTCCTTGTCTCAGTCCAAAGAATCAATATTTGTAATTCCAAGGTTACGTTATTGGAATCCTATCAAGTTGATTCCAATCTACCACTTTCCATGTAACCCACGGCAAAAATTGAAGACACTAAATTATATCTTTAATCATCGGGGAGTCAAGGGGCTCTAGGTCCAGCCACGAAGATGGCTTCCCGGAACCAAGAGGGCTACCCAGGGCCTCACCCGGTTTTTATTCACTGGGGGAGTGGCTTGAGGAGGATTGACTGAGAATCATGGGAATTAGGTGACTACTATGAGCTGAGCTAGGCAGGTGGCCTACATTTACCTCTGCCATATGCAGAGAGGATATGTAGAAAGTGAACCGCACTATATAGTGTTTAATGTTTTGGGAAGTCTAGGGCTTCAGCTTTGATGTAGTCTTTCAAGCCCCAGGAAGTCATAGCCCTTGAGGCTCGATCCCAGCTGGCAGCGCAGAGCATTAGCTCTACCATCCTGTCTCCACCTGGCTCACATTAAGGAGCAGCAGGCTTACCAGGGAAACACGCATGCCACCTTCAAAGACTATCACCATCACCTCAGCTAGACCAATACACATTGCTTAAGGCCAATTGAAGGATAAACAGAAGTCCTAGCCAGCTCTCTACATAACAATACGAGGAAATAGGATCAGACTCAGTCAAAATGGAGACAGTCGCTCTTCTTTCAAGGAGAGCTGCTGGGTGGGTCCTCCACATGCGCCAGCATGCCCAGATACCAAATTGATTTTTGACAAAGTGCAAAAGCAGTTCAATGGAAGAGAGAGAGGCTTTTCAATAAATAATTGTAGAGTAAATGTATATGCCTGGGCAAAGAAGCTCGAAATCTTGTACATCATGCCTTACAAAAAGAAAACACTAAATAGATTATGAATTTAACTGTAAAATGTAGAACTGTAAGCATTTTAGAAAAAGATATAGAACAAGGACTGGCCAAATAGCTCAGTGGATTAAAGTGCCTGCTGGGCCTGCCTTGCCAGCCCCACCCCTGAGGCCCCACTGAGATAGCAATTGAGACTGGGCGTGGTGGCGTGCCCTGTAATCCCAGCTCTTGGGGGGTCTATAAACAGGCAGATCACTGTGAGTCTGATCTAGTAGTGAGACCCTGAACACCCTGTAGGCCCTTCCCTAAAATAAAATAAAAGGGAAAGAAAGAAAAAGACATAGAACAAAATTTTATTCAGAATCTAAGGGAAGGGAGAGAGTTTTTAGCCTTGACATTACAAACATAATCCCTAAAAGAAACAAATGATCAAATGAGATTTTGTCTAAATTAAAAACTGTTCTGCAAAACCACCTATTAAGAATATGAAAAAAAAAAAAACAAGCTAATCTGTGAAAAATTAATGAGCAAATCACATGTCAGAGAAAGAACCGCCCTTGTACAGATGATGAGCTCATGAAATGTGTAGTATATTCTCTACTGGGAAAATGCTAATTAAATGCACAATAACATTCCTCTACACACCTATCAAAAACAGTGTAATAAGGGGCTTTGAGCATGAGTTCAGTAGCTTAAAGCTCTTTCTTGGGCAAACCCAGCCAGGCACAGGGGACTGCGGTTCAATCCCCAGCTCCACGTGCTGCCCCAGACCCACCCTAGCCAGCCAAAAAAAAAGTATAATAAAACATTATGACACCACTAAATGCTGATGAGGGTGTATTCAACTACTTTGCAACCCAGCATTTATGTCCTAGGGCATTTATTTCCCAGAAATAAAGACTGCGTTCACACATTCCTGTACGTGAGTTTGTATAGCGACTTTCCTGAACAGTATTGATGTCTCTCAGTGGGTGAATGGTTAAAAAAAACTATGGCTACATCAACACCTTCGAATGCTAATCATAAATAAAACGTTATAAGCTACTGATACGTACAGAATCAAGGTGCCTTGTGAGAAATATGCTGAGTGAAAAATGTCAAACCCCAAAGTTACAGGCTATGTGATTCCACACGCAGCATTGTTAAAACAACACATCATATAAATGGAGCAAAGACTAGTGGTTGGTAGGGGCTAATGAGGGGGTTGAGGCAGGAGGACAGCAGATGTGACTATAGAAAAGTCACTTGAAGAATACTAGTGACAATGGAACTGTTCTGTAGCTTGATTATATCAATGGCAGCATTTTGTTGTAATTATTATTGCTTCATTTGAGAGAGTCTCACTGTATCATTCAAGCCAACCTCGAACTCGCAGGTATCTTCCTGTTTCTTTCTTCCAAGTGCCGAGATTACAACCGTGGCTACCACATCAGGCTCCAGTTGTAATATTCTACTAGAGTATTGTTAAATGTTACTTCATTAATTACTTTTCCATTGCTGGAATGAAATTCCTGGCCTATAGGTCAGGAGAAAAGAACTTAAAGGTGAAAAGGTTTAGGTCTACTTCGCCTTGGGGTTTCAGGGGGTTTAGTCCATGGTAAGGTGTCTCCAGGACAAAAACAGCCTGGTTGAAGCGCATGTCGGGAAAAATTTGACCACTTCACGGCAGCCAGGAAGCAGAGAGACTGGGGAAGGACTAGAGAGAAAGAGCAGAGACCAGATATAGTCCCCAAGGTCCACATCTGGGGTCCCTCACACAGTGCACTTGGACCCCCAGAATTATGGTACTCATGTCCTCAGTGTAGCTCAAGCCAATCAAGTTTTTTTTGTTGTTTTTTTCAGAACCAGGGATTGAACTCAGGCCATTATGCTTCCCAGAGAAGTGCTTATTCTACTGAGCCATCTTCCAGGCCCCAAAGCCAATCAAGCTGATACTCAAGATTAACCATGACAATTATTATTATGGGAATCTAGGTAATGGTATGTGGAATTTCTATTATTTCTTATAATTGTATATAACTCTATACTGATCTAAAAGTAAAAATTTTAGTTTTAAAAAGGCAGAGCATGTGGGCATGGTGGTACATGCCTGCAATCCCAGCACTTGGGAGGCTGAAGCAAGAGGATCACTGTGTATTTGAGGCCAGCCTGGGCTACATAATGTGCTCAAGACCAGCTTGAACTAGAAAACCTGTCTTAAAAAACAAATCAAAGAGAGCTAGGTACACAGCCAGTGACACAGCTCCATACTCCAGCAAGGACAAATCCTTGGGTTTGATTGCCAGTGCCAAAAATTTTATAAGTTCAAAAATATTAATAGTTGGGGCTGGGGAGATGGCTCAGTAGAGTAAGTGCTTGCCTGGCAAGCACAAGGGCCTGAGTTCAATCTCCAGTTCCACAAAAAAGAAAAAAATAATTAATAGTTGTCTATTAAGACTAAAGTAAAGGCCACTGTTCATAAAGCACAACCCTCTCCCATTTTTCCCTAGAGCCATAGAGACAAGTTATATTAAATATATTAATAAAAAAGCACTTTGGAGATTCTGCTTCAGTAATGATGTAGAAGCTTCTTGGGAACCAATACTCCTTGACAAGGTCTAAAAAACAACTAAGCTACTGACCAAAAGCATTTGAAAATGACTAAATGCTGGCAAGAACTACTGAGTTTGTAGTTCGAAGAAAGACACAACTGCATGTTTCTTGTTTTTATGAGTTTTAAATTAAAATCAGTTGAAGGTGGCACCAGAGAGGTTGGCTCAAAGTTCAATGGAAACCCAAATCCTTTCTGTCTTGAAATCAAATGGAAGAGTTTGTCTTATTTTATTTTCATTTATTTTATTCTATTTTTCTGTGGTTGATACAGGGTCTCACTACACAGCTCAGACTCATAGTGATCCTCCTGTTTTCAGCCTCCCCAGCACTGTGGTGACAGGCGTGTGCCACTAAGACCAGTCTCGGGGGCCTGCTCAGCACACCAAGGGAGCAGGGAGAGTCGAACCCCAGTCTCTGAGCTTGCCTAAGCAGGTACTTAGTCCACTGAGCTATCTCACCAGCCCAGAAGAGTTTTGTTTTGTTTTTAATCCTGCCTCAGCTTTATTTGTACAAAGAGCACAGGAGGATACCAGCCCCCCACAGATGGCACCCCAGGGGTCACACCAGTCCTTCTGTTTTTACATCAGCAGATAAGAGGCTTTTACTGTGGAGCCTTCATGAGGGCCTGGGCACCTTTAGGGGCCTGCGCTGGAGCAGAAGCTGGAGGCTGGGCCTTGGCTGGAGCCTGGGCCTTTGGCCAGCAAGCCCTGCGACCCTTGGCAATGCAGGCGCAGATGTGCTTCCCAAGCTTGGGGTGGGCAATATAAGCAAGTTGAGTGAGCCTGCGGTTTACTCCCTTTGGGATGATCCTGGGCTTGCCCTCCTTGGGCTGGACGAGGGCCTTGATAGCCTCGGCAGATGCACTCACGGCCTTGGCATTGTTTGTTCGCATCTTCTTGAAGCTTTCGTTGTGCTTCTTGGCAAAATGCATGTTGCTAAGGAACTTGGGATCTACCCCCTTCAGAGATTCATATCTTTGTGACCAAGGTTTCTTGATGACATTTCTGTGCCATTTTCGGGACTGGTTGTGCATGGTGTGGTTCTTGGACTTGGCCATAACTGCACTGTAAACCACAGCAGCCAAGCGCCAGGAACCGGAAGATGAAAAAAAAAAAAAAAAGGAGCCCATAAGAGTTTAAAGAAAATAAAGCATCTAGAAACTGAGGGAGACATCTTTAAAGAGAGGTGACCAAAGGATACTTGCCAATTCTGCAAAAGGCCCTACACATAAAAAGTCTTCTTATAAACTCTCTCCAGATTTCAGCCTGATCGCTATGCTACATGTATGGGGCATATCCGAGAACCATGGCATCCTCAGGTAAAACAACCAGCAGAGATTTCAGCTGCCGCCAACTACAGAGACAGAGCTTAAGGGAGACCTACTTAACCTTGTGTTAAAAGAAATAATCCATACTCTTTAGGAGAATAGAACAGAATCCAGAGTCTCTACAGCATGTCACTTACAATGTCTTGAATAAAATCCAAAATTTCTAGACATAGAAGAAAAAAGAAAATATAAGTCATAGACATTGTAAACTCACTTGAAGATTCCCCTGACACTGTAGTTAGCAAAACAAGATTTTAAAAAAGATATTAAAACTAATTTTTGGAGAATAAAGGAAAAATATCTTAAAATTAATAAACACATAGGAGATAGCAACAGAGAAATCAAAGATATAAAAAAAGAACCAAATGAAAATTCTAGGGCTGAAAAACAAAATTAACCAAAATAGAATAGTAGTAGAAGAGCTTATCAGAAGACTGGAAATTAGAGAAGAATCAGTAAATGTAGACAGAGATCGTTAGAAATTATCCAGTCTGAAGCAGAGAGAAAAGGGTTTTAGATAGCAGAAAGAGACTGTAACAGGCTTAGTGATCTAAGGGACTGTATAAAACTTCCAGCACCTGAATGAGTACAGTCTTAGAAGGAAGGGAAGGGAGCATGGGGCGAAGAAAATATTGGAAGAAATAGTAACTGAGTCCCCCAAATTTATAGATTCAAGAAGCTCAGCGAACCCCAAGCACGTTTAATATAAAGAAAACAATATCTGTGGTGTTTCAGTAAATATTATGAAAAGCAAAAATGAGAAAAATACTAAAAAGCAGTTTTTAAAAAAGTCAATACTATATATAAGAGATCACAACACAAATAACTTCTGATATTAGGGATAAAAAAACTTTGTGATTTAAGTATTCTGGAGTCTGTGTTTTAAGAATTAAACTTTAACACACCACCAGCTAGATGGGGCATTTGGACATCCGTCCATGGTCTTAGGCCTTTAACATCGTTACACTAGAGTTATTTTTTTTCCTCCACTCCCATCTCCAAAATCGATCAAAGACAAGTTACTCCACAGAAGATGAACAAAGACCTAGTTGCTTAAGAAAATAAAACGTTGCCTTTGTTAAATAAGTATCAGCACCAGGATGTCATATCAAGCCCTGAAAAGCCAGAGTTGGACAGACTGATAACAGGAGGATCAGAAAAGGAAGTGTAGCTGATTAAATTGGATTATATCTTCATAGCCCTTTCTTCTAATCTTTAGTCAATAGAGTCCCTCTGGGGGTTTATTTTCTTTATGCTCTTTGGCTACCAGAAATGTTCATTTTCAGGTGATACTGACCTCATCCAGGACTAGAGTCAAATGACTTAAAAGAAAATTTTATAACTCTCTTCAGGATCAAGATCAATGTAGAAAAAAAAAAAGGGAAGGTAACAAAAGATACTTCTAAAATCGAAGATTTCATCAGAGACATTCAAACAAATGAACTTACAGAAGTATTTTAAAGCTATCTTCACAATGGTTGGAAATATAAAGCAAAAAAATCAAATAAAAAAACATAAATCAGGGCATGTGATACTGATTCTTACAAACTGTAACAACCTACAAGGATAAAAACATCTCAGGGGACCAAAGACAGAACCTCTTAGAATGGCTATATTCTCAACAACCTTTAATTAAAGTTGTAAAACTCAGTTCTAACAATGGCACTGGATGAGGGCCTCAGCCTTTGAGTCCTCAAAACTGTGTTTCTTCTCCTAACTTTTCTTCTGCTCCCTGGATTGTGACTCACCCCTGTCTCCCTGTTAGAGGGAGCACGTTGCTGAGTTGCGTGGTCCCCGCTTCCGTCACTGCCGCACTGTGGCTACACGCTTTAGTCATAATTGCATCACTTACGGTATCATGTCACTCTCACTTTCTTCAAGTTGATTTACATTTTTACTCATGTAGAATTACAGTCAAGCCTTTCCTTTCTGAGGCTTGCAGCGATACAGATGTCTAAGAAGAAGTTGGTCGCTGATGGCATCTCCAGAGCTGAACTGGATGAGTTTCCTCGCTAGGGAGCTGGCTGAAGCTGGCTACTCTGGGGGTTGAAGTCAGAGTTACACCCACCCGGACAGAAATCATCATGGGAGCCACCAGGACACAGAATGTTCTTGGTGAGAAGGGCCGGGGGGGATCCGCGAGTTGACTGCTGTTGTTCAGAAGAGGTTTGGCTTCCCTGAGGCCGGTGTAGAGCTCTATGCTGAACAGGTGGCAACGAGAGTCTCTGTGCCACTGCCCAGGCGGAATCTCTGCGTTACAGACTCCTAGGAGGGCTGGCTGTGCGGAGGGGCGCCTGCTGTGGTCATCATGGAGAGTGGAGCCAAGGGCTGTGAGGTGTGGTGTCTGGGAAACTCGGAGGACAGAGGGCTGAGTCCAGGAAGTTTGTGGGTGGCCTGGTGATCCACAGTGGGGACCCTGGCAACTACTATGTTGACACCGCTGTGCGCCCTGTGCTGCTCAGACAGGGTGTGCTGGGTATCAAAGTAAAGATCACGCTGCCCTGGGATCCAGGTGGGAAGACTGGCCCCAAGAAGCCTCTGCCCGACCATGTGAGCGCTGTGGAACCCAAAGACGAGATCCTGCCCACCACTCCCATCTCAGAACAGAAGGGTGGGGAACCAGAGCCACCTGCCATGCCCCAGCTGGTGCCTACCGCATAACAGATTGTTCCTGGCAGCAGTATCTGAAAATGGAGGCTGCTGTGTAGACACATTTAATAAATCTTGCACAGCCAGGCATGGTGGCGCATGCCTGTAATCCCAGCACTCGGGAGGCTGAGGCAGGAGGATTGTTGTGAGTTCGAAACCAGCCTGAGCTACAAAGTGAGTTTAAGGCCAGCCTGAACTGCATAGTGAGACCCTGTCTCAAAAAGATAAATAAATAAATAAATCTTGCACAAAGACCGAAAAAAAAAGAATTGCAATCAAAACTATAATTAGAAAAACAGCATAAGCGTCCACCAACAATATTATAAAGCCATGCACTATAAAACATCAATATTAAGTTGTGACTACACATTGTTGCCTTCTAGTGTCTGATAACTATTCTTTCTTAGTAAAACAATATCTAGTGTTAAATAACATTAAAATCAGTCCAAGGCTCTTCTACAATATAATTAGAAAGAGAGGACAGCTATAGGAGTAGAAGAAAAACAATTCGTTTTAGAAAGAGACAAAGTGAGGGCAGGTGAGATTACTCAGCAGCCTAAGCACCTGCTTAAGTAAGCACAGGACCAGGGCTCAATCCCTGGCACCACAGGCCACGGCTGCCCTGCCCCAAGGTGCGCTGAGCCAGCCACTGAGACCAGGCACGGTGGCACATGCCTGTCATCCCAGCGCTGGGAAGGCTGAAAACAGGAGGATCACTGAGAGTCTGAGCTGCACAGTGAGACCCTGGACCACATACATTTAAAAAATATTAAAACATAAAAGAGAGAAAGAGGACAAAACAATAAGAGCAATCAAAAATGGTGCATTTGAATTTTACCCAAAGCAATAGTATTAAGGAAAATGAAAGTCTGACTAGAATTGAAGAGTAAAACAAACAAATCTATTTCAGGAATCAATTGCCTTTGATAGAAATATATTTGTAATGGCAAGAAGTAAAATTGTTTTTTTTTTTTTTTTTTTTGTCTTTTTGAGACAGGGTCTCACTATGCAGTTCAGACTGGCCTTAAGCTCACTTTGTGGCTCAGGTTGGTATCGAACTCACAACAATTCTCCTGCCTCAGCTTCCCAAGTGCTGGGATTACAGGCATGTGCCACCACGCCCAGCAAAATTGTTAAAACAATACTATAAAACTATGCAGAAAATAATAAAAGGTACTTATATTTGGAACATAATTTTCTAGATAAGCTTGATTTTATACTTGACTGATCATATACCAAATTTAATTTTTTTTGAGATTAACTATATAATTTACTTTGGGGCAAAACAAATTTGACAATTTTCTTTAAATTTTGAATGATATCTATAATCTTTGCAGACTAAGTAAAGTTAAATTAACCACTGCTGGCAAAATTTTTCTAAATAATCAATTACCTTTGGATTGAGCTGCATTCTAGTTTAAAATGCTAAAAGTCATTTTCTGCAAGTCATTCAACAAGAGAGTTAAGTATAATTTATAAATACCAAGAAAGGGGGCTGGGGAGATGGCTCAGTATTCCCTGGCAAGTGCAAGGGTCTGAGTTCAATCCCTGGTTCCACCAAAAAAAAAAAAGAAGGAAGAAAGGAAGGAAGGAAGGAAGGAAGGAAGGAAAGAAGGAAGAAAGAACCTCCCCCCTCATGCCAGCCCTGCCCCTGGGGCAAGCTGAGATGGCAATTGAGATTGGGCATGGTGGCTTGTGCCTG
>PVKA01055167.1:0-10443 GCA_004027165.1 Ctenomys sociabilis
ATCTTTGATATAATTCAGCTATAAAAAAACCTGTAAATATAATTTCATGTATGCACCTTGTACAGTACCAAAACGTTATGAAAACAGTTTGCAATGTATTAATTCATCGACTCTGTATGGTTAAGGTGTCTTGAAACTGTCTGATTGACATTTGTATTTTAATAAAATAAAAATAAATGAAAAAAAAAGATAAAAAAAAAAGACATTAAGGGAAAAAATCTCAGTGTTACGTCCCTATCTCTTATAGTCTAGGACTGATGTGGGGTTTATAGTTTTGGGAAGTGAAAAAGCAGCATATTTGGCAGTTACTGACTGGTTGCATTTTATTTCCTTTTTACTGATTGACTTAAGGGAAAATTATAACATATATGCAAGTTTAAACTTCAATCTGTGAGTTCAAAAAATAAAAAACACCTCAGCTAAGGTAATGTAAGGGTGGGTGAGGTTAATTGCATAAGGGAAACACACTTGATGCTAGAATACAAATATGCTCAGGGGAGTAGTTAAGTGCAGGTTTACATAGGACATCAGGAATAAAAAACTTAATTATTTTCCTCTTTATGAATGCTCAGGCTCATCAGACCATAGACTGCTGTGTTGTTTGGAAGAGACAGCACATTTTGGTGAGAAAGTTGAAGAAAGGCCTCATGTACCCAGGACGTGAGGGAGCTCAGGCAGAGGACAAATGGAAAGGCTGGTGGATTGTGGGCTATTACCAAAGAGAGAAACATAAAGTAACATTCCATAGTTGACTAATTGAAAATGCCCTTTGATCATTGGGAAGATTTTTCTGGCCATTTTTGCAAGGCCTACATGTATAATATGAAAAAGCTACTCTCAACATTCTCCCAAACATTTTAAAATAAAACTTGCTGCTATAGACAATACATCTATAAAACAGTTGCCAGCAAACCACACATCTGGGAAATTGTCATTTGTTAAAAAATGACAGAAAAGAAATGTGTTCTGGAAGTGACTTTTTGAGATAGAGCTTATTACGCCATGTGGAGAAGCAACATGGAGTTGCTAGGAGTGATACTCTCTCACATTTTTCCTGGGAGTTAGAGGACACAGAGCAGAAAAGAAAAAAAAAAAGATAGCCCAGTACCAGAGTGTCTTCATGTATAATACATTATTTGTATTGTAACTGTTGTTTTTGTGGGCGCTTTTTCCTTCATTACTCTCTATAATAGTCAATGCTAAATATTCTATTGAAATATCTGGTGTTTTGAGATGTTGTCAGGTGCCTGATACATTTTAAAAAGTAGTAGTAGTAAAATAATATACTTTGTAAATTTCCTGTTAGAGCTCACCCAATGTATATTTGCGGGAGCAGGAAATGGGCAAGCTCCTTGGAGTAGTACACATTGCTCATACACTGGTTCTCAGAAGAGAAGGAAATGTAAAGTGCTGTGCAAGCAAAAGTAGAGTGAGGCAAGCTGTCATTATTCTTTATGTTTGTGTATTTTGTTTTACTTTTCTCTGAATATAAAGGGCAAATAAAATACTTTATGATATTCAATATCACTAGATGTTAAAGAACTTGACAGTTTTGATAAAAATGGAGTTAGTAAACTTACAAATTTTGTGTTAAAACTCCTAGGAAAGATGGTCTTCTGAAAATTTGAACATTTTAGTTCATTTCTTTTACTGCAGAAAGAAGGATTTCTAAACTACAAAGCTCATATGTTTAAGACACTTTTCTATTGTTACATGTGTGCAGTTTCAGCAATACTGCTGTGTATATATAACAGATTGAGTCCTGACATGAAACAGACTTATCTAAATGTTTAGAAGTGCCAAACTTGCAGTGGAGATATCTCAGCAGTCTAAGTAACTTCCTGGCAAGTGAAAGGACTGGGTTTGATCCCCAGCACCGCATGCTATGCCGGCCCTAGCTCCAAGATGTACCGTGAGACCCAATACAAAACACATAAATTTAAATTTTAAAAAAATTCAGGGAATGTCAAATATGCTTAAAAAAACAAAAAATAAATAAATGAAGTTTACAACCTATGTTAAATGTAGGGGTAGTAAACTATTATTTTGTAAATATCATTTTGCTAAAGTTCATATAAAATATTGTCTTTGTGGCAACAGAATGTTTAAACCATCTCTTGACAAAAATGGTACTGTCTTAATTGTTTTCAGTGATTTGCAGGTGAGAAGTAGCAATTGCAAAATATAATATGCTAGTGCATTTGTACTGAGATATTATGACATATTTTTGTGGGTTTTGTTTTAAAGTGTATATAATTGATACATAATGTACAATTGAGCCCAAGTTTTTCAACACCTATTTAGAGTTAGAGATTTCTAGTGTATGACAAAGTAGTACAGTAAGCATATTTTGTCTACTCTGTGTTGCAATACATAGGAAATCTTGTCCACTGTAAATGTATTATGGATTTTATCATCTGTACCATATATATGGTTGCACATTTCCTCTGAGTTGAAGAAAAGACTAGAAAAAGATACCAAAATGGTCATGTGTTTTTTTTGGGGGGAAGATGGTATCAGGGATCAAACTCAGGATGCTGTGCTTGCAATGAAAGCACTTATTCCACTGAGCTATTTCTCCAATCCCAAAAGGGTTATACTTAGAAGATCAGATTATAGCCATTGTTATATATACAACATATTTATCAGTAACATATGATTGCAAAGAATCTCTTATATGAAAAATATAATTCTAGATATGTAGAACTGCTAAATATATTTAAAAGTAGAAGTAGTAAAGTAACACTTTGTAAATAGTTTCCTTAAACTCATAGGAAATAATATTGAAGGGGAAAACTGTACAAGGAAATACTGTTCTTTTTAAAATGTTGACTCTTTAAAACTGCCTAGGTCTTCACTGACTTCGTGGCTTTGTACTTAACTGTCTGGAGCCCTATAATTATGAGAGTGTAACCAAATATGCAAGATGCCTGATTGAACCAAGCTTTGTGGTTATTAATATATGCTTGTAGCTGATGATAACTAATCTAGGTATGTAACCAGTGATCTTACCCTGATAGCTAATCAGAAGAACGGCCTGCTGTTCTTTCCAACCTGTGTATCATTTTAGTTACCTTGTTTAAGCTGCAGTTCCAGTTACTCATGGCCTAAATTTTGCTGGCAGTCATTAAAGTGAGTACCATCAGTATAAAACAAAGCTTCTCACTGCCTCCTGACTTCTTATTTATTTTATTGAACAGCAAATAGCAATGAGACAGTTTCAAGACAAATAAACGGGACAGATTTGATAAATTGCAAACCATTTTCATAATGTTTTGGTATCATACAAGGTGCATACATGATATTAAACTTACAGACATTATTATAGCAGATATCTCTAATCAGTGAATTAAGAAAGTGTAGCTGTTTACTTATCTTATTTTTATACCTGAATTATATCACAGATTCAATAATTAATACTTTCTAACTTGTTATTTTCCTAGTGGTTGTCCATAGTACTAGAAGCTGATAAAATATCTTGTCCAACCACTATAAGTGCAAATCTTGCTTCTCATAGAAATATGCAGAAGCACAGCATATTTATCCTAACTGTACTGTTTATACACACACATCATGATTCTTCCTTTGTATACCCTTTTTTTTGGTCTAGACCTGTTAAAGATGGGCACTCCAATGCCATTAAACCAATTTAGGTGCCTGAACTCGGCGACACAATCCAACACAGTCCAGCATTCCACAATAATAGTGAATTATCTGAAGAAGTTGTTGACTATATCCATTTACAGCTCAACTTATTATTATGGCCCCTCGTTATATACCTCATTTTTATACTTTTCTGCTGGATGGTTAAGACCGAGATAATCAAGACCTATATACTGAAAGATGTAGCTTTTATTTCTGATGAGGTCAGTGAAGTCCCCTCAGGGTTTATCTTGTAATCCTGTACTTTACTCTGTAGATCCTTTGTCTGTGTCATCCATGTGGATGAGTCACAGCCAATGCTTGACCAGTTTGCTCTCTATGAGAGCCTGAGAGAAAGTTTTCTCTTCATGTGACTTTCCCCAGGCACACTATACATCATCAGTCTCTTTCCTCTGTGGCCCCATAATCTCTTTGATCAGAAAATTTGGGGCACAACTGAGTTTATGATGTTACATTACAGGCTCACCTATGTCCTAAGTCTTTGCTGATCTTTCCTATTCTCAGTTTTGCCACAACACTATTTATAAATATGTTTAACACCACAAAAATATTGGAGTGAATTAATGTGTTGATAGAAAACGTGAGTTTGAATCCCACATGCACAAGTTTTGATGACGTTTAAATGGACATATCTAAGAGCTGGGGATATAGCTCAGCAACATAAACACCTGCTTGGAAAGCACAAGGTCCAGCATTCTATTCCCAGTATGACAAAAAAGAAATAAAGAAATAAAATAAATAAACTGACTTCATGAAATACACTGTATGAATTAAAGCACTGACACTGTCAGATGCAAAAGTTACATTTCTAATTATATAGGTCTGGCTTTAACTTGATCTTAACCATTCAACAGAAAAGTATAACAACAAAGTATAAAAAATAATGTCATATTAATATGCTGAGCTACAAAACGCTTAAGTCAACAACTTCTGACATTTACACGTTGTGCTGATAACCCACTAATATTACGAACTATTGGACTGTATTGGGTTATTTTGCTGAATTCAAGTACCTACCGTCTTTAGATGGGCTTCAAGTATGAAAAAGTTCATTAAAGACTTCTTCAAATACAGCCTCTCAGACTTCAGTGGAACACCCATCTCTGATAAAACAAAACAAAAAAGGGGGATATGTTGAAAGCCCTGAAGCTAGGAAGTCAATCAAATATGTGTAGGTTGGACTAGGCCCAGTGCCTAAAGCAAATAAATTAACTCACGCCTAAGTTTAACACCTTGTCTGTTTAAGGTCAGCTATTAGTCACTAGCCAATATAGTGTCACATGTTACTAACTTCACAAAAGTGTAAAAAAGGACCGTGTTTTGAAAAAAAAATACATACATTCATATATATATATATATATATATATATATATATATATATATATATATACATATATGTACACACAGGATAGTTACAATAGATATGCATCTACTTTCTCTTAATTAATTGAGAAGAAAGTTTTATACTAGTATTGTTTAGGCAAGATATTATGTCTTCATCTTGTCCTCCGAATAACCACTCTGAAAACAACAATGTGTTAGTTATTGTAGACATCCTACTAATCTGCTTTAAAACTGTTTCATTGCTATTTTATCTGTTTTCTCATTAAAATGAATAAAAAGTAAAGTTAAAGAATCAGGCATTTGTTTCAAGAATTATGGCATAGAAATAAGATGTTAGACATTACAATTTAACTGAGAACCAAAAAGCAATCAAGGCCAAGTATCAGCCAGATCAGCCAGTTATTCAGAAGTATGAATATTTGGATCACATAGCAGATGTCCAGCTACATGTATGGGGGCAGACTCTGGAGGAAGCATTCGAGCAGTGTGCCATGGCCATGTTTGCTTACCTGACTGACACTGAGACTTTGGAGCCCCTCCAGACAGTGGAAGGTGAAGCCCAAGGAGCTGACTTGCTGGCTCTCCTGTTTCACTTTTTGGACGAATGGCTTTATAAGTTCAGTACTGATGAGTTCTTCATACCCAGGAAGTGAAATACTTAGTAATGAACGAAGAAATTTCAAATTATGCTCAACTGGGATGGGGGAAGAAGAATTTCCACTTTCCAAGCATCCTCAGAGAACAGAAGTCAAAGCAATAACATATTCAAGCCGGGCGTGGTGGTGCATGCCTGTACTCCCAGCACTTTGGAGGCTGAGGCAGGAGGATTATTGTGAGTTTGAGCCCAGCCTGAGCTACAAAGTGAGTTTAAGGCCAGCCTGAACTGCATAGTGAGACTGTCTCAAAAAGATAAAAAAATTAAAAAAAAACATATTCAGCACTGCAGGTCTATAATGAAGAGAAACCAGAAGATTTTGTGATCACTGACATTTAAGACAGACAGAAAGAACAAAAGAAAAAGAGAAAGAGAGAGAGAGAGAGAGAGAGAGAGAGAGAGAGAAAGAAAGAAAGAAAGAAAGAAAGAAAGAAAGAAAGAAAGAAAGAAAGAAAGAAAGAAAGAAAGAAAGAAAGAAAGGAAAGAAGAAAAGACTTCTCTGAAGAGCTGTTTTCTTTTCTCTTGAGACTATAAAATAATTTAATTTCTCTGGTATCTTTTGACAAATGGAAATTTACAGAACTGAAATTTTTAACTTAAAAGGTATTCAGAAGTAGGAAATCAGCTGTACATGTTGGTATATGCCTGTAAACCTAGCTACTCTAAGGGTTGAGGAAAGAGGGTCAAAAATTCAAGGCTGCCTTAACATCTTGGCTAGACCTTGTCTCAAAATAAAAAAATAAAAAAAAAAAAAACAGAAGATCACTGGGAGGGCTGGACATGGTGATGCACCCTGCAATCCCAGCACTTGGGAGACTGAGGAAGTGGCCTGTGAATCTGAGGCTGCCTGAGTACCTGGCAAGACTGTCTCAACATAAAGTAGCCTCCATGATACAGCGTCCCTGTGCTCCAACCACAGTATGGGAGAAGAAAATAATAAATGGAACATCAGGGAAGGAAAATAATCCTAGCAAACCTGGGGAGATATCTCAGTGGCATAAGCACCTGCCTGGCAAGTAAAAGATCCTGAATTCAATCCCCTGTACCACAAAAATAAAACAACAAATAAATAGAAAACAATATTAGCACAAATCTTTCTTTCCAGTGAACTAAAAGAAACTAGCTGTATAACTATCTTAACTATCCTGTGTACTAAACATTTTTCCCTTTCTTTCTTGTACTCTGAATAACTACTACTAAGAAAACATAGGCAATGTATTAATTACTGTAACTCTCTTATTAACTTGTTTTGAAACTCTGTTTCATTGTCATTTTTCTTTCTTTCTCTTTATAAAAACAGTTCAGGTAAGTATAGGAGAAAATTTTAAAAACTCAGAAATTTATGTGACTAGCATTGGCAACTGTACTTTTATAATAATTATTCTATAAATATCATTGCATTAATCAGACTTTCTTTACATATTATGTTTAAATTTAAAAAGGTAGAAAAAAATTTTCAATCAATTAAATTACATGTATTCTAAGAAAAATAAAAAATTAAATTAAAGCACTCATTCATTTCACATTATTAGGTGAAAGGAGAAAAAAAGACAGTAAATAAAGCATATTCATACAAAATACAAAAGTATATAATCCTTTCAGTCTGATTTACACCATCATTAGAATTTGAACAGTGTTCTCTTCTTTTTACTGACAAATAGAAAAACTTTGACTTGTAGTAGTTGTGAGAGGCTGAGTTCCTGTCCCCAGTGTTTTCCCGCAAGATGGTGGATGTGTCTGCTGCTGCTTTAAATGATTTTGAAGTAGTAGAAAGGGCATGGCTAGGAAGAGAGACATGGTGGAATCACAGGAGGCACATAGCTAAAACTCTCAGCATATTATATGTAGAATTTTCCTATGGATTCCCCCATTATGGGCAACAATTAAGGACAAAGATTCTAGGAGGAGCCTGTTATTTTGTCTCAATCATAGTATCCCACCTTCTGGTTTCAAGAGGTGATGTATTTTCAGTTTTGCTTTTTACTTTTTGTCTTTTGTTCAGCCAAAGTTTCCCCTAGAGCCAGTTTCTCCCTTACTCCACTTTTCAAGTAAACCTCACCACCATTTTTGTCTTGGATTTTTCAGTTCTTTGTTTGAGGCATGAAGGAAGGACCTAGAATATGTGTCATTGACCAGTCATTTCTGAAAGTAACTACCTGAGAACAGTTATTTATCAATGACTTACTCTTTGGCTCTCCAGTGGTAGAACCTTGCATCCTCCCTCTCATTCTCTCCACAAACAATGATCCACTTAGTTTTGGTTTCAATTGTGGGCACATTGATAACCAGAATTATTTTCCCTGCTTCATAATTGGATGCTCTCAGTTGTAATAGAGGTGGGAGTGTGAAGTGTGCCTGCTAAAGTGCCCAGTCTTCCACTGATTTCTGAGAGGGATTTCTTGATCTTTATCCACTTCTCTGGGTCACAGTCCTTGTCATGGCTTATATCTGCTCTTTCTATATCATAGAGTGAGCAGAACTTACAGCTCCTTCTGGCCACACTACTCCTCTTCTGATTGCTACCCATGCTACTCTCTGTCTGCACCTACCAAAGAGCCTCTAGTTCACAAATTCAGTGGTATTTACAGCTCAAAGAGCACAATAGGCTTTGTCTAGTAGTGGTAAGCTATCCACATGGGCACCAAGATCTGTGGGTGGTAGGAAGTGCCAGCAACAAGGATATTCCATGGGCAAAATGCACACTGCTATTTGGAGAAGACTGCAGAGCAACTACTTTATAACTGCTCCAGTGTCTTCTCCCCCAGATCACCACAGTCACAATTTGTGGCCTCCTTTGTGGACTCATTGACTCACGGATCACTGAATATCTGATTTGGGGTATCTACCATGAGCATGCTTTTGCTCATTTCTTCCCAAGGCCCTACTGCATCTGAATAATAAACTGTCCTCTGAATGATTCTCTGAATTTCTATTTTAGTGCTCAATCTGTAAAGAGCTTGTGCAGCTGCTTTTCTTAGTGAAATGGAAGGGCAGGTGAGCCCGAGGTAATAGTTTCCAGGGTAGATGCTAACTGAAGCAACCTAGCTGCCACTGCTCCTCTAAGATTTTTCCATCAAGGGTAAAATTTTTCTCCAAACTAGAGTGTGAATAGTATGAGGAACACAATCTATGCTGCGTTTAATGAATGGTCCTACTTCTTTGTCTAAAGAAGTTAGACAAACTACTGAGTTCAGCAATTGAGTGTCTCCTTCAAACTGCCTTCTTCATTTGAATTTTGTTCACCTTCCATTTCTGAATATTTGTGTTTCTTGGTGAGTAGCTTTCAAGAAATTCATTACAAAAAAAAAAAAAAAAAAGGGTCAGCCAAATAGCTCAATGGATTAAAACACCTGCAAATAGGTGCAAGGAACAAGGGTTCAATCTCTGGGCCTGTGGTACTGCTGGCCCCACCTCTAGGGTGCACTAAAATGACAAGTGAGATTGGGCATGGTGGTGTGCACCTGTTATCCCAGATCTTGGGAGGCTGTAAACAGGTGAATCACCACGAGTCCAATCTAGGAGTGAGACCCTGAACACCTTGTAATTCCTTCCCTAAAATACAAAAGAAAAAAAAAATAATTCCATGAGCACAGCTCTCTCAGCCATATAAAATATGCTTTTTAATGAAATCATATTCTAACATTTATATGCATCATAATTTATTTATGGAATCCAAGTTTTTATTCTTAGTTTATTTCAAATGTCTGGTGTTAAAATAATAGTGTATGAACTATACATTTAAGTATGTGTTTCCATATATATTCAAGTGTTCGTTCAAAATAAATTATGATCAGTGAAATTACCAGGTCATAGTATGTAAAGGTATTTCACATTTCTTTTTCATATTGAGAATTTCCATCAAGGTTATTTGTACTGTTTTAAAAATCATTATCAGAGCATATGAGTGCCAGTTGTGTACCTGTTTTTGCCAAAATAAGGTATATTTTACAAAATATTTTTCTATTTTGAAATCTTAAAAGTCTACCTCATTTTTAATCCAAATATTGATTTTATGGTGGTTACAATTTTCATTCATTTCTTAATATACATAATTTCATGTTTGTATGCCTCATTAACTTTTCTTCTAATGTTACATAATTTTTCACTTGAATGAAATGCCATGATATGTAGAGGATATTAACTTGAGATTTTATTTTAGGTATTTTTTTCATTTTCCCACTTTTCTCTTAGTTATTCATTGAGTTTTAAAACTTTTCTATAGTAAAATACATTCATTATTCTAATTGCATGTTTCCTACACTAGGTGTTACTCTTAGAAAGTCCTCCCATAGTCCTATGGAAAACTTCACCTATGTAATTTCATAGTTTAGAACATGTGCATTTATACACATAGACTCAACGTTATAGAGTTTATCTGCTAAATTTATATTTCAGTTATACTTGATGAAAATAAACTCTGTTTTTGTTTCTAAATAATTTTCCTTCTTATAAATGAGGTATGTGTGAAATTTCTTTTTTTAGTTTTATTTTTTTATTTTATTGAACTACAAATGTCAATCAGACACCTTAACAAGACAGATTCGATAAATTAATACATTGCAAACTATTTTCATAATGTTTTGGTATTGTACAAGGTGCATACATGATATTATATTTACAGATATTATTTTAGCAGATATCTCTTATCAGTGAATTAAGAGTGTAGCTGCTTACTTATCTTATTTTTCATACCTGAATTAAATCAAAAATTCAATAATTATTTTCCTAGTGGATGACCATAGTACTAGAAGCTGACATAATATCCTGTCCAACCACCATTA
>PVKA01055168.1:0-10433 GCA_004027165.1 Ctenomys sociabilis
TTATCAGCCCTTTTTTTTTTTTTTTCTTGATGGAACCAGAGATTGAACTCAGGCCCTTGCACTTGCCAGGGAAGCGCTTATTCCTCTGCACCATTGCCTAGGCCCTAAACAGTTTTTTTTTTTTAAAGTTCTTTGCAGTGCCCATCTTTGACAGGTGTAGACAAAGGAAGGGGTATAGAAAGGAAGAATCATGATGTGTGTGTATGGACAGTACAGTTGGGATAGATACGCCATGCTTCTACATAATTCTATGAGAGGCATGATTTGCACTAATGGTGGTTGGGCAGGATATTATGTCGGCTTCTAGTACTATGGGCAACCACTAGGAAAATAACAAGGTAGAAAGTATTAATTATTGAATCTTTCATATAATGTAGATATAAAAAGTAAGATATGTAAACAGCTACACTCTCTTAATTTACTGATAAGAGACATCTGGTATAATAATGTCTTTAAGTGTAATATCATGTATGCACCTTGTACGATACCAAAACATTATGAAAACAGTTTGCAACGTATTAATTTATCGAATCCATCCTGTCAAGGTGTCTTAAAACTGTCTCATTGATATTTGTACTTTAATAAAATAACAAATAAAATAAATAAAAAATACTAAAAAATATATAAAAGTTCTTTAGGTAAGAATTTTTGAACTGGGTTTCTGCAGGCTCTTTCATGATTTCACTTTTTTTGTTTCTAATTGTTAAAACCAGACATATGTCTGTCAACCATGCACTAAACTAAGTTTAAAATGGATGAAAGATCTACATATTAAAATACACAGGAAGATAAAATAGGTAGAACTCTCCAAGACATAGATGAACAAAACTTGGCTGTAAAGGAAATAGTACATTGAATGAACAAATGTGATATCATTTTATTACAATGCTTTTTCCATAGCAAATAAAATCACACACAGAGTGAAAACCTAGCATACAAAGTAGAAAAGCTTTCATCCAGTTCTTCGTCAGGCAAACTAATAGTATCTAGAGAATGAAAAGAATTTTTAAAAAGCAGATTTCCTAAATTTAAAGGTCCATGCAAAAATGGGACTCTTCACTTATCAGATGAAGAATTAGAAAGGACAAATAAATGCATGAAAACTATTCAAAATTATTAGTCCTTCGAGAAACACAAATTAAAACAATGCTGAGATTCCATTTTATACCAGAAAGAATGGCTATCATCAAGAAATCAACTAATAACAAATGTTATCGGGGCTTTGGGTCAAAAGCCTTCTCCACTGTTGTTAGCAATGTAGATGGATTCAGCCATTTTAGAAATTAGTGTGGAAATTCCTCAGAAAACTAGGATTAGAGATCCCAATTTGAGCCACATAGTCTCCTATTTATCTTCCCCAAAGAATTAAATGCATCACACCACAGTGATATATGTACATCCATGTTTATAGCAGCACAGTTTATAATAATTAAACATTGAAACCAATTCAAATGTTCATTAATTGTTGAATGGATAAAGGCATTTTAAAAAATATAACTGTGTACTATTCAGCCATAAAGGATAAAGTTGAGATATTTATAGCTAAATGTGACCATATTCTTTTGTGAAATAAATTGGAAAAACATGCCTAAATATCGCACTGTGTCCTCTGGTGTGAGAAATTGAAAGTGATAATACAGATCAAAATATATAACATGGGCTGGCAAGATAGCTCAGTGGACTAAGTGCCTGCTTTGGCAAGCACAGGGACCAGGATTTGATTCCTGGTCTCGCATGCCACACTGGCCCACCCCTGGGTATGCTGAGCCATGTGTGGTAGCACATGTCTGTAATCCCAGTGTTGGAGTGGCTGAAAACAAGAGGATCACTATAAGTCTGATTTGCATGGTGAGAGCCTATATCAAATACACAAATGAAAAGGAAAACTATAAAACAAATATTGTGAAATAGGAAGAAATTTTTTGAGAGGAATGGGGAACTGGGGATGATTAAGGGAAGGGAAAGAAAGCAATCAGAGAAGAACAAGATGAAAATAAAGCTTTGTAGATAAGTAAGGGAAGGGGATTGATGGGAGGAGAGGGAAATGAAAAAAGGAAAAATGAAGACTTATTGTACACAAGTATAAATTCCCTATGATGAATGTAATCATTATGTATGTATAAATGGTACCAATAAACAATAATAGAAAAACCAAAAAATAAAATGGAGAGATTAAACATATTTTTACAGGCCAAAGAGTTTCCAACTATAGGCTCACATATAGTTCAAGCAGAATATTTATTTCAAAATACCATTGCATGATTCAAAACTAGTCAGACACTTAGTAGAAATATACATTGTAAAAGCATTATATTTAATCTGGAATCAATTAAAGCTGAAGATAATTACTTTTCTTTAGAAAAGCATGTGCTGATTGAGTATATTTAAGTATGCAGGTTATAAAAGTGATTAATTTTTGCAGAAATAGCCTCAGTAATTTACTTCCTTCTATGATATTCAGAAGTTGTCCCTCATTCTTTTACTTTGACCTTATTCTCTTACTTTTGACACATGACAATGTGTCCTACTTTTATCAATAGATGATAGCACATGTAAGAAAAACTGATTTGAAGTTTTTCTTCAAACTGAACTGATGTTTAGTGGTCTTTCCTGCTATCATTCTTTTTGGAGCACTGCGACAGGCATATATCCATACCAGGACCTGCCTGTTAGGTTGTGTAACACTAGAGACCAATCAGCTATGTGACCTCCAGAGTCATCAAACTAGGCAATAGACAAAAAAGAGGTCATCTTGTACTATCTTGCACCAGTAGGGCTAGATCAGACCACAAATGAAAGCCTACCCATAGAATGGTGGCGAATTATAAATATTGATTTAAGTTAGTTATTTTAAAGGTAACTCATAGTGAAGCAAATTTTAATTCAAGAATATACAAGCAAATCAAAATAGAAGCACAAATTAAACAGCCCAGAGCAATTGTGAACATACATTTATGCTTCTCATGGATAACTGAGGTAAATTTGAGCAAATAAAACAACTTTTGATTTAATTGTTGCACATATTTAAACATAGCAATACCTACAGTTTCCAAAGTCTTTGATGTTCCAGATGATGTTTGCTTATTTGCATATTTTATATCATTTAGTCATCATGAGTACTTTACAAGGGAAATATTTGTTCTGATTATACGAGCCTCTATTCTGAATGTGAAATCTGAAGTTAGAGAAACATAGAAACTTGCCCGGGGTCAAGCAGCAGCTGTTGAGTAAAGTAGCTGAAAGTTATGTTTTGTTGATTGCAGTTTTTTTTTTTTTGTCTTTTTGGTTTTTTTTGTCTTTTTGAGACAGGGTCTCACTATGCAGTTCCCGATCTTGTCTGATTGTAGTTTTTTAGACAACAAAACAGTATCTGAAGACGATCAGGTATGTGAGGCCATGCATCATGTTGTAAAGAATATGTTAGGTATTTTATGCTTCTATGCAGTGTCTGTGAAACTTGCCAGAGACTAAAATAAAATAGGAAGTTTTATTTTGATGCAAAAGATTTTAACTGGTTTGAGAGAATTCTACAAACTTAAGGGTTAGAATTGTTTTTCTTATTGGCAACTATTGATTTCTGCCTGTGCAGCTCTGTCTCATTAACACTTTTATTACCTTGTCAATCAAAGCTCCACCTAAGCCAACCAGGGACGGAATGGATTTGCCATTATTAACAAGACTTTCTGGTGCCCAAGAGCAATGAAATCTTGCTGAAAGTGTAAGGATAAATCAGCAGGGATTTAGATAGTATCCTAGATGCAGAAAACAATTTAAGTTTTAAAAATAAGCGTATTTTAAAATGATTTGAAGAAACATTTTCTCACTTATGTTTAGGATTTTAGTTTTTTTTCTAACTGTGTTTTGAGGTAGAAGACATAAAAAATCTTGCTATTTTAAGCTGCTTTGGGGCCAGTTTTATTGTACAAGTTCAATGAATTGCAGTGGTCTCAGGGCAAATGTAATATGTAGACAATAAAAGTTTCTTATGTGCATAGCTAATTTTATCATTTCCTCTAATAGTGGCCTATTAGAGTAAACAGATTAGCAGTTAATTGGTATCCAACAAAGAACTATCTTGGCCTTATTTGCTATTTTTAATCTATTAGTTATCTTAGTCAATACCAATACAGAATCCTGAATTCCAATTCTTGCTGTTGCTCTATAAAAGTGCTACATTTAGAGGGTCATTATATTCTAGGTGTTCAACAACTTATGAATAAATTTACTGCTCTGGAATTTTCCTCCTATGCTTCATATTCATCTATTCATAACTTAACGACAATTATTTTCATAGTACCTTGACATTTTCAAATGTGTGAGCATCTAATTTTGTTATCTATCTTGCATTAGCTTAACAAGTAGTTACGGAACAAATAGTCTGTACAAAATACCAAGCTAGGCTCAGATGAAGATGATTTTACTATACTATATACATAAGAATTCATAACCTAAAACAGATATAATAAATGTTATAAGAATGACATACAAAATAATCATAGGAATGCAACACAGTGTCAAATTCTAAATGCTTGAAAGATCGGGCAAATAGATAGGATTCCTATGAGGAAATGATGATGAAAATAAATTCAAATAAGGACAAGTGTCTGACTTCCTATAACAAAATTTTATGAAATGTGTGGATTATAGACAACACACAATTATTTCTGGAGCCTGAAAAATATACAATCAAGGCAGATTCTCTGTCTAGCGAGCGATTACTCTCTGGTTCATAGATGGTACCTCTATTATATTCTCACATGTTGGAACAGTTTAGCCAGATATCCTCTGAGATCTATTTACAGGGACACTAATGCATTTCATGAGGGCAGATTCCTCTTGGCATAATGAGCTCCCATAGGTTTCACCTCCTTGTACTGTGACTTTAGTGGCTTAGTTTTAGCATATAAATTTGGGAATATACAAACATTCAAATCACACATCTCCATAAAGGAGAATGTTTATGTGTCTACATGTGGTGAAACCATTTTGAAAAATAACAATGAGTCCTGTTGTACTAAAAGACAATATCTTTTGCTGTTGTTGTTTTTGGTGCCAAGGACTGAACCCAGGGCTTCCAGCTTGCTAGGCAAGCATTCTACTGCTGAGCCAAATCCCCAGCCCCTAAAAGACAATATCTTAATAGGAATGTAAAACTAATAAATTTGAAGTTAATTTTGTAGATATAGGAAAGATAGATGTTTCACAAAACAGAAGAGAACCATGACTTGAGGATGTGGGAAGGGCACATGGAGGTATGTTGAAGGACTAACATGCGCTATGTGTATGTATTACAAAATTAATGTATGTCTAGAGATGGGGGAGGGAAGAGAGGAAAGGAATGTAATAAAAATGATCAATGTGTGCTCAGTATATGTGCCTGCTCTATAATATGTATGTCAATCTTATATGCTTTTCATACACTTTTAAGAAGGTAAAGTATTTACAAAAGTATTGTTACTCTCGGTTCCTTTTGCAATATGGAGAAAAAAACAAATAAAATTATTATAGGGTTATTATTTGACTAAAATATTCACTGGAATGAATAAATTTTTCTAATATAGACATACAAAGTGAGTATTTTATGATACTTTTAAAGATTCAAGAAATATTTCTATGAGAATGAAGGAAAAAGATGGAATTTAAAGTTTAACCAACTGATAAACTTGCTATTCTTTTTCTTTGGAAGAACTGGGGGTTGAACTCAGACCCTTGCACTTGCCAGGGAAATGCTTATTCTACTGAGGTATGTCCCATGCCCACTATTCTTTGATATATACTAACTTGAGTATTCAAATGTTTAAATGTTTTTGTTTTTATTAATTCTTTCATGCACTTTCTCTCCTTTAAGAGCTATTTAGGGATTGAACAATTTCTATGGTTATCTATTTATCTGTATCTATCTATCTATCTGAGATAGTATATGACAAAGTTTCTAATTAGCATAGGTAGGATAGGAAATTAGCTGCAAATAAGTGGAAAGACAAAGAAGAGAGGCTGGTTAGAATGTGAATCTCAGGCAACTACTTCTTAGCCGTGAATTTGAACATAATTGCTTAATTGCTTTAAGCCTATGGACACTTCATCTGAGAAAGGAGGATAATTTTTTTTTAAATCTCCTTTCAGAAATAATTAACTGAAGCATGTAAAGGCTTAGCACAATTCTAGGCACCGGTGCAGAGAAATATTTTAGTCTGAAGTGAAAAGAAAAATTAATATACTACCTTCAGTTCAGAATAGTAAGTCATTTTCCTCTAATTAAAATGTTGATTTCTGTGCATCACTAAATTTTACACTCATTTCAATTTACAGTGGATCTTAACAATGTATTTGAAGATTCACTTAAATTTTGCACCTGAAGCTGGTCCATCACTAGCTGTATCCTGGTTCACACTGAGCTTGGAAGAGTAAGTACTCAATAAACACAGGCTCTGTAACTTTACCATACAGCTAATAGCACGTGCTAATTTACAACTATAGCATCACATGATGCCATTTTGGTGTCATGATACAGTAGTAGGTCACTGGGGTCATGACATGAAAAGAGTTCGCTCTCTCTCCAGTTTCCCCTTTGAGTCCACTGCTTCCTTACTGCAACATCATGAACACCTTTTCCTCTGCTATTCTGTTGTTATACTGTCTTGCTTTGGGGCCACCAGACCAAGAACTAAAATATGTACAAACTATTAGCCAAAATAACTTTTCCTGCTTTAATTCATGTGCATTAGGATTTTGTCTCAAAAACAAAGAAAGTGAGTAATAATTTTGTATCAGAAGTGAGGTTATTGCTGTGAACATAGCTGATCATATAGTTTAGAAGTGTATGAAACTGGGTTATGGGAATGCACAGAAGTTTCTTGGGTCATGTGGAATGCTATATACCAAGATTTAAGCAGAATCTTCCATCCAGCTTAGTATATAGTATTTTAGGGATGATTCTGCAGCCACTAAGTCCAGGAACACAGAACCCTTGTCTATTATAGGCAAAAAGGACAACATTCAGGAGCTTACAGTTGGGGGCAAAGACTGGCAGTTGGACTGCAGAATATGTGTGTTACATTTTGGCAGAAACTTTGTCTACATCTCACCCATGTTCTAAGATTTTGTTGGAAACTAAGATTAAAAGCATCAGACTAATTAATCTGGTGAAGGAAATTTCAAAGCTTTCCAAGTTCAGGCTGTAGCATGAAATATTTCCTATTGTGCTTAGCCAGTTTGTAATGAGAATCACAGTGAAAAGATCGTTTGAAAAATTTCAGTTTTCTTAGAAAGGAGGAGCTTATGAAATTGGGACAAAGGAGAACTTGGTTAGGTAAAAAGATTAACACTAAATAGAAGCCAGATACTGTAAAGCTGGAAAATAGAAAAGACAGCTTGAGGGCATCACAAGAATAAGCAAGACTCTATACTCATATGATCAGAGTTGTCAAAGACTTTGCTTCAAAAAGAGTCCCAAGGCATACAAACCCAGTAACAATCTTGTGCTTCATGTTAAGCTCCTAGAAAAAAAAAGTAAGTCAAGCCCCAAACCCAAAGAAGGCAGAAAATTAGAAAGATCAAAGCAGAAATAATGGCATTGGAGGTGAAGAAAACACTACAAAGAACTGATGAATTGAAGAGTTGGTTCTTTGAATGAATAAATAAAGTGGATAAAATAATAGCAACCCTTATCTAAAAAAAGGAAAGAAAAATTCAAATTCATGCAATAAGGAATGATGCAGGTGGAATCACTACAGACCTATAAAATTCAGAAGATCATTAATACCTATTTCTAAAATCTTTACTCTTGCAGGATGGAAAACACAAAAGACATGGAAAGATTCATAGATGTACATGAACTAGCAAAGCTGAATCAAGAAGATATAAAAATTCTGAACAACTCGATATCAGTCAATAAAAACAAAATTGCATTTAAAAACCTACCAACAAGAAGAAAAGCCCATGTTCTAATGGATTCACAGCTGAATTCTACAAGAAATTTAGAAAAGTTTTAATGTCAATTGTTCTCAAACTCTTCAATGATATTGAAAGGTAAGTGATTCTCTCATACTTATTACTCAAGGCAAGTAACACTGATCCCAAAACCAGAGAAGGAACTAACCAAAAAATAGAACTATAGGCCGATCTCCCTAAGGAATGTAGATACAAAAATCTTCAATAAAGTACTAGCAAATAGCATGCACCAAATCATCAAAGAGACTATATATCATAACCAAGTGTGATTCATCCCAGGAATGAAGGGATGGTTCAATATATGCAAATCCATAATGTAATATATCACCACAACACAGCCAATGATAAGAATCACATGACCATCTCAACAGTTGCATAAAAAGCTTTTGACAAAGTCCAACACTCATTCATGATAAAAATCCTTGAGAAAATTAGCACAGAACTTTACTTCTATCTGATTAAATCCATCTATGAAAAACCAAAAGCCAAGTTCATATTAAATTGACAAAAATTGAAAACCTTCAGTTTAAAATTAGAAAATGACAAGGATGCCCACTAACACCACTTCTGTTTAGTACAATTACTAAACATCATCTAGAGCAATGGGGCAAGATACATAAAGGACTAATGATTGGAAAGGAAGAAGTGAAAAAATCATTATTTTCAGATGACATGATACTCTACACAGAAGATCACAAAACTCCACTAAAAGACTTGCAGATTTAATAAACAAATTCAGTAGCATAGCAGGATACAAAGTAAACAATAAAAAATCAATATCACTTCTATACACAAGCACACAAAGAGAGATTATGGAAACCATGCCTTTAACAATAATACCTAAGAAACTGAAATACTTAATAATCAATCTAAAAAGGAAGTAAAATATTTATGCAGTAAAAATACAACTAGAGGTTATACTTATAAGTGAAATAAATCTGCCCCACATGTGTAAGCATCATATTGTGTTAAGAACCCGAAAGAATAAATAAAATCTGGATAGCAAAATAGTTATAGTAAAATGGAAATAAACTGCACATAAGAAGTAAAAAATTGACATGTGGGAAAGAAGAAAAGAAAGGAAAAAAAGGAGATATTATCATACCATATGTCTCTTATCATTAAATAAAGAGTGTAGCTATATGCATATCTTAATTTTTATATCTGAATTACATCAAAGATTCAATAATTAACACTTTCTAACTTGTTATTTTCCTACCGGTTGTCTATAGTACTAGAAGCTGACATAATATCCTATCCAACCACCATTAGTGCAAATCTTGCCTCTCATAGGATTATGTAGAAGCACAGCGTTATCTATCCCAACTGTACTGTCTATACATACACATCATTATTTTCCCTTTCTATACCCCTTCCTTTGTCTACACCTGTCAAAGATGGGCTCTCTATTGTCATTCAACTAACTTAAGTGCATGAAAACACAGTCAAGCATTCCACAACAATAGTTATTCAAAGAAGTTGTTGACCATAGCCATTTACAGCTCAGCTTAATATTATGGCCCTGCGATGTATACTTCATTTTTATACCTCTCTCCTGGATGGTTAAGACCTAGATACAGCAAGACTTATATACCAACACATGTACTTTATGATTGTTATGTGGTCAGTGAAGTCCCCGCAGGGTTTATCTTGTAGTCCTGTACATTATTCTGTAGATCCTTTGTCTGTGTCATCCATGTGGATGAGTCACGGCCAATGCTTGACCAGTTTGCTCTCTGTGAGAGCTTGAGAGAAAGTTTTCTCTCCATGTGACTCTCCCCAGGCACACTATAAAACTTCAGTCTCTTTCCTCTGTGGCTCCATAATCTCCTTGTTCAGAAAATTTGGAGCTCAACTGAGTTTCATGATGTTGCAGTACAGGTTCTCCTATGTCCGGAGTCTTTGCTGACCTTGAAAGACTAGGGCCGTCCCGCCCGCTCCCGCCCAGCCCCTGAGACCAGGCAGAGACAGCGCGGCCGAATCCGCCATCTTGCTCCATCCCGCCTATCACCGCCCAGCGCCTGGGACCAGCCAGAGACAGCGCGGCCGACTCTGCCATCCTGCTCCATCCCGTCCGCGCTTGCCCAGCCCCAGAGACCAGCCTGAGACAGTGGCTGACTCCAGCGGCCTCCTGGATCGCCAAGCTCTCCCAGCGAGAGCGAATTTACAGGACTCACCAGGCTTCCCAGATCAGTGAGAGGGTGGTGAGTCTGAGGGAGAGCCTTTGGCTTCTTCCCACACGCGCTACGCGGATCCCTGTCCCCAACTCCTCCAAGCCAGTGAATGGCCTGAAACCTCAGGTCCCACTCACCAACACCTCCCCGGAACCCCTGACCTAAAGCCCACTGATTGAGTGGGAATTTCCCCGATTCTCTGGGCATCAAAGGTCAGTGAGTGTAGAACCTCAGGCCCATCGTGCCTGAGATACATTTCCCAGGGATTAAGCTGCCCGTCACCTCACGTGGCCCAGTGACAGCTCCAGG
>PVKA01055169.1:0-10430 GCA_004027165.1 Ctenomys sociabilis
ACTTCTGCATATTGATTTTGTATCCTGCTATGCTACTGAATTTCCCTATCAGTTCTAGTAGTTTCTTGGTGGAATTTTTGGGGTCTTCCAAGTAAAGTATCATGTCGTCTGCAAATAGTGATAATTTAACTTCTTCTTTTCCTATTCTTATTCCCTTTATTTCTCCCTCTTTTCTAATGGCTGTTGCTAAGGATTCCAATGAGAGATACTATGTGTTAGTATCTCTTTACATTCATTCTTTACATCTGATACATGAAAATATATATATTGCATTTAGTACAAGGTCATTCTTTACATCTGATACATGAAAATATATATATTGCATTTAGTACAAGGTCTACACGGTCTCACTACACAGATGCAACTCGTACTGATTCTCCCATTTTCAGCCTCCAAAGTGCTGAGATCAGAAGTGGGACCCCCAGCGCAAGCAGAGAATGGAACTCCAGGCCCTGTGCCTGCCTGAACAGGCAGTTTAGTCCACTGAGCTATCTGACCAGCCCTTTTAATTTTTCAATATAAAATAATTTAAGCAGTTTCTACTTACCTGTTTTTCTAATTACTTCAAGTTGTTTTAATTCCCTGTCTCCATTTTTAAACTAAGACTTTATAATGGACCACTAATTTTAAAATCTCCCCAGTAAGTGTTTTCTTAGCTCTAGAAGTTAATCTGAATTGGTAGAAGTCCAGAATGTTCCCACACAAAGAAATAATTATGGGCAACCACCAGTTCTGTCATACAGGATAAAAGCATTATAGTAAACTGAGAAAGAGAGGGATGGAAAGGGACAGAGACAGAGACACACAGATGGAAAGACAGACAAAGACAGAGAGCAAGAGTGAGAGTGAGCTAGAGAGAAAGAGAGAGAGAGAGGCCTAAGTAAAACACAACTGGAAGATCTTTCACTGAGAACTATAGGACAAGGCAGATTTTGAAACAATGGATGTTGTACACTGATGTCAAAACTGGAGATACTCATGACATTGAGGAATTGGTAAATGATGAAATAATAGAAAGAAAAAAAAAAAACAGGTTCAGATTTGCTTGTCCTGAGAAGTCCTTCACAGGGGGCTTTATCTCCTCAAGAGTCTTAGCTATTTCTTTGACTCCATTTTCTCAATTTCTCCCAAAAGAATTTTCAGTTTTTCCTACCCCAAATTCAGTTCCTGCATATTAGTATTAATCTGGCAAAGCTGTCACTGTTTTCTCCTTAGTGTCACATAATGTGGTGTCTCTGCTACATTTGGCATCTGTGTCAACTCCTCTCTAATGAACTCTACTTTTCTGGCTCCCTATGACATCAATTCTGGCCTTTGTGATTTTTGTATTTAAGTTTATGATTGTTGGTGTGCTGACATTTTTCACTTCTGCCGACTTTCTCCTTGCTATGTCCATAAATATTTGCATTCGCTAATTTACCATTCAGCTTCCTCTTATTCCTTCATTATGTTTTCCTTTACTGTGAAACCCTATCTACTTCAGCATCACCAACTGTGCTTTAATCTCTTCTTTCACAAAACATGCAGCTATATTTAAACTCATTACACATTCTCAGCTGAATGACTCACAGACATTTCCAAGTGAACATATCCCAAAATGACTCCAGTATTTTCAGTTCTTGCAGCAGGTACTGCAGTGCAGTGATCGAGAGCTTCGCTCTGCAGCTTGATTCTGGCCACACTGGCTTCACCACCTACCAGCATGTTATCACTCTAAGCAACTTCTGAACGTATTTATATCTTGGTCTAGATCTCTACAATGTGGAGAAAGAACAGCATTTCAAGGTAGGCATGGGATTTGTGTAGGTTAATATGCAAGTGTAAGACAGAGCTATTTTTATTTTCATTTCCATTGTCAACTTCCTTTCCTCAGTGAATTCACCAGCTTCTGCTCATTTTCCAAGCTAGAGGCAAATGATTTCACCAATTTCCTCAGCATTCAGACAATTAAATCCTTCCCAAGTACTTTCTTATCCACTGCTGAAAATCTCTTCCAGCTTCTCTCCTCTCATTGATAATGTCCCAATTCCATCATTTTTCCAGATGTTATTTTAATAGTACCTCACCCTGTTCCTTATCTCCATTTTCTCTTGTTCCATGAAGTGACAGTTATCAAACCAGAGTTAAGGTGACTCGTCTTTCAATATTGGTATCTGCAAATAGCTTTTACAATAAATTCCAACTTTGCCAGTGTGGTACTAAGATCACCATCTGATTTATTCTAGTCATTAACGCTTGCTGCTGAGTCCCCAGTTAGCTGACTTAACTCATGCTCCTGAAGGCTCTGAGCACTTTGTGCAAAGTGTCTGTCTAGCTAGCAAATTCGTACTCATTCTCTGCCTAACAGTCCAAAGATGCCCCTTCTTTAGAGCACGCTGACTCTGCTGACCACTGTCTCCCAAGGAAAAGTTGCCTGTTCATTTGCCTTTTCGCATTACAAATGGGCTTTACACATTACATTATCATTACTTACTTGTTTATCTATTCTCTTAGGCTATGATACTAAGGAGCAGAAACAATGAGCTCTCTAATACGCTTATGCAAATATATTGCTTAGCACTGTATATTTCTCTTCAAGTAGGTTAATTGGGACCAAGAGTTCCAAATGCTAATAATGTTCAAACACAGTAGAAGTCAGATATTTGCTTGTAAGGAATCTTCCTGTCAATGAGGAGGCCTTGCTCCACAGGAAACTTAAAGACACAAACTGATGGGAAGTCTGGAGTTCACCCAGCATTTACAAGGATTGGCCGCAGATCAAATATTCAACAGTCGGAAAAGGAAGAAAGTAGAAAGGCATAATTAAAAAAAGATTTGTGAAAATAATGAATCACATATGCTCATGCCAGATTGGCTAAAACTTCCTCACATGACCTCACCTAACTGTAAAGGAAGCTGAGGAATACTCTTATTTGCTCAGCAGGAAGGAAATGGTCATGTTAGTGATATTTGTTAGTATTCCCTGCTCTGGTAACATGCTAGTCACCTCCCAATCACCTAAATGAGTGGAATGGCAAGCTAGGCCTTGTATCAGAATATCATGTAGTGCTATTTAAAAACTACACATGATCCACCCACTGTCTTCCTCCAGTTCACCCCAGGTATAGAGTCAATGACTGTATTTTACCATGACATACCCAATTCTACTGCGTAAGGTCCATTAATGATTTAATAGGTGGTAACTGCATAAATGATGGGCCACCCCATTTAATGCACAGAAATGAGAACAGTCCTTCAGCCACAGAATAAATCTAGAGATGAACAGGTTAATTTTTTTTTTAATGTATTTGGTACAGGGTTTCATTATGCAGCTCAGATTCAGAGTGACCCTCCTGTTTTCAACCTCCCTAGCACTTGGATTACAGGTGTGCGCCACCATGCTCAGACTCAGTGGCTGGCTCAGCACTCCTGAGGATGGGGCCCACACAACCTGGATGCTGGGAACTGAACCCTGTTCCCTGTGCTTGCCTAAGCAGGCACTTAGTCAGCTGAGCTATCTCGCTTGCCCAAAACAGGTTAAATTCTAAACAAAAAAATATATGGACTTACCTCTTATTAGTACCTCAATAAAACAAATATTAAATATTTAACTCAACAACTCATACATTTTACACTGTTTTATACATTTGTCTAAATTTTTCCTGTGATAGATTAATGAGACATAAATAAATGAAGTATACAATTTCTGTGAGTGTGTATTTTGCTTTTAATTTCCCTTTCTTGTCTAAAACCACCTACAAAACTAATTAATATTGGCCAATCAGATAGCTCAGCAGACTAAAGCACCTGCTTAGGCAGAACACAGTGCCTGGAGTTCAAGCCCCAGCATGCCTTTCCAGACCTGCACCCAGGGTGTGCAGAGACAGGATTGGGATTAGACATGGTGACCTGCGCATGTCATCCCAGATCTTGGAAGGCTGAAAACAGGAGAATCACTATGAGTTCAATCTACATGGTGAAAGCCTGTATACCCTGTAGGCCCTGAACTAAATTAAAAAAAAATAAAAGTAAAAAATAAATAAATAATAATATTTACTAGGGAACAATGCAAATTAAATGGTAAAACTCTACCCTTTGCATCTTTTCCAAGACAGGTTTAAGCAGCAGACTACAAATATGTCAGTCAATAATTTCAGAAAAGGGTAAATAAGGGCTTGGGAGATAGCTCAGTAGAATAGACACCTGCCTGGCTAAGTGCAAGGTCCTGAGTTCAATCCCTGGAACTGCAAAAAAAACAAAAACAAAACAAGACAGAAAAGGGTAAATAGTTTTACTTGACTATAAATATTTTTAATCATTATCAATGTATGAATCAAGTTTCATATTTTTTCTCAACCATTTTAAGGTCAGCTAATTTATCAATCAGCTAAACTCAAGTTAGCCATTACCTTAGTTCCTTTTCTACCATTGCAGAGACAAAAATACTCAACACTAAAGTGTTGAATGGGGCAGAGCCAGCAAGGTATGAACCCAGGTTGCTGTGCTCTGCTTCAGCAGACACTTCAGTCAGCTGAGTTATCTGATTGGCCAATGTTAATACTTTTAGAGGTGGTTTTAGAGAAGGGAAATTAGAAGCAAAATAGATACTCTCAGAAAATGTGTACTTCATTTATACAAAGAGGAGGAAAGATTCATTTGCCTCAGAGTTTGTGGAGGTTTCCCCTGGCTCCAAGGCAGAGGGCGACAGTTCATGGCAGCAGAAACAGCACAAGCAGTAAGAGCAAAATCTGAGGACCAGAGTGAGCACGCTTCCCCCCTCTGTTATACTGCACACAGGCTACTGGCCCCAGGGCAGGTGTAGCACTCACGCCCATATTCCCAGCACTGGACCATGAATCTATCATAAGTTCTGGAAACACAAAATGATGACTACGGGGGGCTTGGAGTGGGACATCTAGACCCACTATATGAGCCATTTTCTATTTACTCAGTGTAGAAATATTTATTCAAAAAGAGCAATGATTAGTAAAGTTATGTAGAATAGGTCACTTGCCTATTCTGTGTTCATGGAGTAAGGACTCTGGCCTTACAGTATTTAGCTAGGATATATATCAAATAAAGAGAGTTATAAACACATAAAATACAATAATTTTTGAATAATTGAAAGGTTTTTATGTGTTATTCAAATATTTTTGGCCACTATACTGAAAACACAAATCAGTAACCTATTTCTTGGTATCTGTAAATGTGAGCTATTTAGATTTGCAAAAGATGTATCTCTTGTTGTTCTTAGATTATATCAAAATCTTCAGCAGCATTCCTTGACCTGGAAAAACTTTGCTTGATACAAACTTTTGTTGGATTGCTGTCAAACTTGCATAAAGATGGGGTGGGTCAGGACCTTTGTGAAAACACTGTTCAGACATGCTTGTTTCACAGAGATGCAGTATTGATTTGTCATTGAAGCTGGAAGGCTTACATAGCAATGGATTGCTCCTGTTTGTCTAGAGGTGGACAATGAGCCACTTTTTGTAAAAGGATAGATGTTAACAATAATGAAAAGGCTAAAGGAAATTGTGAAAAGATTACTGTAATAGAAGAAAAGAGAATTACATCTATGTACCTAGTGTTAGAAGAGTATTTTATTTTGGTTTCAAAAACTATTGCAGTTATAATGAAATGAACTCAAAATCATTTCTAGGGAGACCAAATATCATTATGTTGAAATATCTGGAAGTAGAAAAAAATTGGTTGTTTTTCATTTGTGGCTTCAGTCTCATATTACAGTTCCAGAAATGCAATTATTGGATGAAGGAGCTGAGTAAATTCATAGAAATTACTGACAGAAAAACAAGTGTAAATGGCAGCTAAATTAATGATGCAATTATCAAATTGTAAAGTAAATATATGTAGTCTTCAGTGTATCAATAAAGCTATTAATTCAATAATCATAGAGCATATTACCTGCTTTTTTGGGAGGAAAAACCTGGAAGTTCACTCAGGACCTCAATCTTGTCAATGAGCTATATGCTGACTCTATACTACCTATTTTTAATTTTTGCTCAATATTTATTTTTTATTTTTAATAAAATAAAATAAAATGACTTAAAAGGTTAGATTTCTATTTCCTTATAGGTGAAAGGAGGTGGTGGGGGTATAACTCAGTGGACTCAGCACCTGTCTGGCAAGTGCAGAAGTTCATTCCCCAGCACCACATGCTGCACCAGGGCAGGCTAAACTGGCCACAAAATAATCTATCTATATCTATATCTATCTATATCTATCTAATCTATATATCTATATCTTTAAATCTATATCTATATATATCTATTATCTATATCTATCTATATCTATATCTATATATCTATTATCTATATCTATCTATATTTATATCTATCTATATCTATACCTATACCTATACCTATCTCTCTATCTCTCTCTCTATCTATCTATCTATCTATCTATCTATCTATCTATCTATCTATCTATCTATCTATAAAATGAATTGAATAAACTGGCCAGTGAACTGCTCTTAACTTTTCAATAACAGACCTGTACTCATGCTGAATACCCAAGTTAGTTTTATGGATTATTTTGAAAAATATTTTGCCAAGCATTTATCTATCTTTTCAAAGTATTAGGTGGATGATTTTCCTTTGTCAAGCTTTTATATTTTATTTTAATTTCTTTGGACCAGGGAATGAATTGCAAACCTGGCCTTTGCCAGGCAGGTGCTTATGCCATTGAGCTATCTCTCTGACACTAGTTTTTATATTTTAAACAAAAGATATGAACTGAAATGCTCACATCTTGGTCAAATTTTGAATTTTCAAATAAATGCCAACAAACATTTAGCTACTATTTATTAGAAAATTTTCCAATGATAAATCTTACTTTTATGTATAATTTTATCATTTTCTTATTAAAGCACTGCCTTACCTTTAAGTGTTGAATAACAGTACATTATGCCCCATCCAGTGTCAAAATACTTTTAACTTAAATTTCACAAAATCTAAAGTTAATACTTCAAACTTTCTCTGATGAGATCAGGTTCTGAGAGTTAATTGATCTAAGATTCCACACATGTTAATTTTTTGAGAAGATTTCCAGATACCACTTGTCATCATATATGAGTTTTACAACAAAAGAGTGCTATAGAGCTTTAGAGATGCTAGAGATTTTAAGTGTATTTCTTCCTTTATATTACATTCCCTTAAGATGAAAATTAGTTTCTTTCAGTTTAAAGGCTTCCAAATTGAACCAAATATATTGGCTTGTGTATTTGTATTTTATAGTGAAAAGTGTAATCATTGACAAAGGAGAAAAAAATCTTCAGATTGACAAATCAGACCGAAGGAAGTTCAAACCTAGGCTCACCTACCAACAGAGTGAGTGATGAGAAGAACACCTACAACGGGTATTCTTACACTTCCTTAATTGAAAATTGCAACCTAAGTCATGCATTGCTAACTATCTTCAGGTTCCAAGGAAAAGCCTACAGAGTGTGCACCATAAAAGCACCACTCAATAAATACAAAACTATTTCAGGGAAAGGTTTATAAACACAGATATTACTTCAAAGAACAGTTATTAAATCATTGTACCACTTCCTGACATGCATTTACATAAAGATATATTTCTAAAAATAACAATATGAAAACTAAAGCTCTGTGTGGAAAGGAAAATATTCTTTATGGTAAGCCAGAAGTACGTTTTCCAAAGAAATAGTTGGGAGATTTGGATGACCCAAAAGTATGCAACCCCACACGTCACACATTACACACATCTGTGAAGGAGCTGGTAAGAAGTGAGAGGATGCATAAAGACCATATTCTGCAGCTTTGCTCACTCCTTCCATAAGTTCCTGAAAAGGCATAACAATAGCATGTGATTTTAGACACATAATATTGTGTTTCCATTTATTATATTTGAGACAACAGAGCTCTATAGTCTATAAGTTATACTACAACTCCAAAACACCTTGTTCTGACTGTACTGTTTGTCCAAATTAAAAACATACAATTCATACAGATCTGTATGAATTTTCTGCCTCAAAATAACCACTCTGTAGAATAATTATAAATTAATTCAAGCCAACCAACCACATTCACAGGTCGACTATTGTGAAAATGGCTCACTTTTTCAGGTCCGTTTTCACAGGACTATTTTTTGCAGACAGCTGCTTCCAGAGTTTGTTCTTGCTTTAGTGTATAACATCAAAATGATCACTTTAAACAAATACTATAAAATACTTTAAACAAACTTCAGTAATGATTCATTCTTTACTTTTATTTCAATATCAATTATCTCTCTATGAACACTGCCAATGGGATGAAGCATTCTTTTTTATTTTTATGGTGGTACCAGGATTGAAGTCAGGACCATGCCCTTGCCCGGCAAGCACTTATTCTACTGAGCTATCTCCCCATGCCCCCAAACACTCCAAAATGAAAGAAACTCTTCCTGGAACTCCATGTCCTCCTGTCACTGCCTTACTTCTCTCCCTATTTATTTTGAGGTCTCTTGTCTAACAGACCTGAGAGATTTGAGAAAATTGGGCATCCTTTCTTTCTTGTAATTCTTTTTGTTATTCTTCTTGCTTTTTTCATTAGATATTGTGCATTCCTCCTTAACCTGCCTCTTTCTTCCTTCCCTGCTATTCCTTTCCAACCTCCTCTTTGGGTGCTTTCTGCTCTTCCACTGGATGTCTCATTGTATTCACACATTTGACTCAGGGCCTATTCTTTTCTTCATTTTTTTCCCTGGACATTTTCATGTAGCTCATTGTTCTAAACACACTGACATGCCTGTGACTTCCAAACATACACACTTGGCCCATGGGGCTTCTCTGAATCGCAGACTCAGGCTCCAACATCTGTTTGACAAATCAACTTGGGCTTATAATAGGCATCACATAATTAACACGTCTAAAAAGAAATGTATTTATCCTCCTCCAGTCACTCTCCAATGATTCTGCAGAGTGTAACCACATGGCATCCCGGCTGCTCTCATCTCTCAATTTTTCCAAGTGACTTTTCACTGATCCCTCTTGGCTTCTACTCCTGCCCTCTTGATTTGCTGTGCAGCAAACGGTGTGATCTTTTCAAAGCACAAGTCAAACTGTAATGCTCTTCCCTTTAACATCAACTGAAGGCTGCTTCTTGCTCCACTTAGAAAAGAAGGTGCAGACAAGCCTCACAGCTTGTCCTGCACCAACATCACAGCTGATCTTGCGCTGTTCTGCCCCTCGCTCAGCACCCTCTAACAATGTTGACCTTTCAGGTCTTCAGATAAAAAAATGTCATCTTAGGGACTTCCAGGAAATATTAATCATTTACTCTGTCAAATGTATGAATCAGCTTCCAATGTTCTTGTTCAGGAAGTTCATTCTCATCCACTTACCCTGTTGTATTCATAAGTTTATTGTCTATCTTACTCACCGAGTACAATCTTTAGAACAAAACCTTACATGTTCTATTCGGCTTTCTATTTACAATGCTTAATACAGTTTTATTCTCATGGAGACTGTGTTGGCCTGCTGAGAAACTAGCTGCAAGTGCACAGGGCTGGATCTGTTCATGGTAGACAGGAAAATGGGATCGGGTACTTGAATAGGCCTTCAACAGTATCTGTAGGAAACCTGTAAAAAAAAGGCAGTTTTATTTAATCTAGGAGATTTATATAATTCATTAGTAATAATAATAACTTAATTAAATATCTACGAAGCCTCTAGAAAGGCTAAGTTTTGTATCTGTGTATCATTCCTACACCAAACAAGTGTAGCAGGCAGGTAAACCCTTCAGGCCACAGACACCAGGGCAAAGCAAGAGCTGTAAGTCAGAAATTATCAGTCTGCTCCTGCAGGCCCATAAGTGCAGTTTCTGCTCAATTAAGAGTGTGGCTGTACCTTGATTTGATCAAGAAGAGCAAAATATGACAACACAATGCCCCCATTTCCATTAGATTACATGGACAGACTCAGTCCCAGAACACTCCAGGCAAAGGTTTCACAGCTGCATTATTTCTGAGGCCATGAAGTACAGGGTTCCATGTGCATCTTGTGCTTGGGATTAGGCCATGCTTCCTAGATCTATAGTCAAGGTTCTTATTATTTGTGATAAATCTAAGAAGGGCCACAGTAAACTGCATAACATAGCAGGAATATATTTAGCTACTCACATGGGAAAGCATTGCCTTTTAGAGATATACTAAAGCCTTACCATGACTACGTTTAGGTGTTAGAAACCATATATGACTGAGCCTCAGTGTCTTCAGTAAGAATGGGCACACACACAAGGCCCGCCAACATTTTGGCCCTAGCCTTTCAAGGTCAGCGAAGACTCAGGACATAGGAGAACCTGTACTGCAATATCATGAGACTCAGGTGAGCTCCAAATTTTCTGAGCAAGGAGATTGTGGAGCCACAGAGGAAAGAGATTGAAGTTCTATAGTGTGCCTGGGGAGAGTCACATGAAGAGAAAACTTTTTCT
>PVKA01055170.1:0-10432 GCA_004027165.1 Ctenomys sociabilis
AGAGGTAATGGTAACAGAAGATTAATCATTAGAATTTTAAGAAAGTATAATAATAAGGGTAAATCAGTTTTACATGGTCCCAGTTTCCAATATCTTTCTTTTTTTCTTTGTGGAACCGGAAATTGAACTCAGGCCCTTGCACTTACCAGGGAAGTGCTTATTCTACTGAACTATCTCTCCACCTCCAACATCTTTAGATGTAAAATAGTCATGAATTCTTTAGAATGTTGTTAAAAAAATTAGTTAAACTTCAATATGAGGTTTTGCTAATCTATTTCCTACTTTTGTAGGTTTCTTTTTTTTTGTACAGGGTCTCACTACACAAGTTGGACTCATAGTAATCCTTCTCATCTTTTGTTCTCACTTCCTACTTTTGTATACAAAGAAGTGTGAATATTCAAAACTGCAAAAAATTTAGCCAATTTGCTCATATTTCAAAATAATTTTTGTATACCTTTTTTAAAAATAAATTATTCCAGCATGGATCTGTAACAAAAAATAATGATCCACCCGGTCTTGAACCATGGTCATTGATGTTTAGCACTGTGGTACTTTTAAAAACATCAGGATTGAATAAGTGTGGGTAAATGGGTAAGAGAATATATGGAAAAACACAGGAAAATCTATCAGAAGTTCAGATAGAAAATTGATTATATGCATTATGTATGTCCAGTCAAAGGAGTTTTATGCCATGCTAATTTTACAGGAGATGGCTCATAAAAAGAGGATTATAAAATAAAATTTGCTCATATTATCGGCAAATAGTAGATGTAAATTTTTGTGCATTTTTGTAGAAGTTTTTTATGAAAATAGTAAATAATCAGATATAACCTAGAAACAATATAGAAATAGACATATATGATAATAGATGATAATACATACATAATACATCTTGCTGTACCTCAATCAACAGAATATTTCAGGGATAAATGGCAGCTTACATAATTTTTACCCATTTCCAAATTAGCGTCAATTTCAATTGAATCCTCCAACCATTCTCTGCAAACTACCATGTAAAATAACCAACTCCTAGTTCATATCCTTCCTTTCCTATGCTAGCAACTTCCAATCTGAGCACCTTAAAGCCTTCTCTTCTCACGATAACCTTCTCCATACTCCTCTAACTTTAATTCTCTGATGTGTGACTAAGTTGTACCATACATCAATAAAACACTTAATGAATTTGATTTGCAGAGATTTATGAAGAAATTCATGAAGGTGTTTAGAGTTTGATGCACAAAATCTCTAAAGCATGGGATCCTATAGATTTTATTTTCATCAGCATTAACATATTTATTAATATTTAGATAGCTCACTATTTTTTAATTGAACCCAAGTTCTACTTGCATTGTGAGTCACTTCATAGCTTATACTTACCAGATTTCCATAATGGAACAAGAGTTAATTTTGATAAAGGATTATAAAATTTATCTAGTAACTCATAAAATGGGTAGATTTTATAACTTCCACTATAAAGCTTGGTCTTTCACTGAATAATTTTTAGATAAGCTTTAACAGAAGAAATTATTAGCTGTTTAACTGGTAATAATATCTAAATTAAAATTGTGGCACAATTGTTTAATTTTATTAGTGTAGTCTTTACTACTTTATTAAAAGTGTATTATAATTTTTCTTATGCAGTAAAATCTATCTATTATGTTTCGACAATGTTTGAAGGATACTGCAATCATTTTTCTACCATCTATTGGATCTCTTGGTCAAACTACCTGTCTTTGTAGTAGTCTGCTTTGATATGTAATTCAGGATGGAAGGAATTTGAGTCTAGTTTTTGTATTTCATTATAGTATCTTTACTGATAATCTAGAGAGCTATAGAGTAATATTTGCAAGTTTATGTTGGGCAAAGCCACATTTATTTCATATAGGTCCTTAAATTGTCTTGCATTTTTACTATCTTAAAAAAAAATTTCAGTTCAATATTAAAGTCAGTGTTATAGCCCAAACACATATTCCTAATTTCTTTCTTCACTGAAAGAAATTTTGTCTCAGTTTTACAAATTTGGCTAAGTGGGCAGCAAACATTTGTGTACCTTTCGTTAAATGAGACTTATTTTGGAAAGTGATTGTCTTGTGGGGCTACTTTTACTATTCCCCATTGCAGCTGGGACTTAACTTTGCATAAAGGAATTCAAATGGAAATATAATTTTTTTTAGGATTTGCCCCGGCAGAAATCTCAGCTGAATCCTCCAAGTTACTTGCTTTCTATCTATCTTCAGAATGGGGTACCTAAATTGATCTTGGAAGTCATTTGTCAACAGTGCAAGAGCTGTCTACAGATGTACACATTAATAATGAAAGCTAATATATTTTTTTATCTGCCATACAATTAATAGAACTTTATTTAAAAATGAAAGGGAAAATTTGGTGAAACTGATCAAGATTCAAGAGTGATATTCTATTCTATTATTTAACTTAATTACCACAACAGCTCTTGTGCTCTTCAAAGACTAACTTCTAGATAAAATCTGAATGGATAAACTGAGCAAATATTCTTCATAGGTATAGTAAATGCAGCAAGCGTAGTGTATATAGGAACATAAGTATTGACAGGAAAATGATAAGAAAAGGAATTCATTATTCTTGTTTAAATAGGATATCTCTTTGATATTAAGGATTTATTTTGCTTTAAAATATGAGAAAGATAAGATTAAAAGGCAAACATTTATTCTTATTTCCTAATGTACAATGGGACTAGCCACCTCAGAATTCATATTCTGCCATGACATAACCTGAGTCAGGGAAGTAGAGAACTGTAGTGTGGACAAAAGTCTCATTTCAAATGAACTCTCAGCTGTTGTGTGTTGGCATAGGAAGGATGAACATAATCTGACTAGAAACAAGACTAAATTGCATTGGAAAATATCCTTGAACTTCTGTATTTAGTTCTGAGATTCAACAGAAACAAAAATAAGGAAACTTCCCACTCATGATCCATTCATGTTTTATTTTTTTTGATCCATTCCTGATTATTATGAAAAATAGAACATAACATAGATTTGAAAGCTTTTTCAGGAATCAGCATGCTAAAGTCATGTATCATTGAACAAAGACCTGGTAAAGTCTATTTTCTCACTATAATTTCAAAGGGCATATAAATAGAGTTATAGGATTAATTGACCCAGGAACATTATTTCTACATGTCTACAAATGGTAATGAATATTTTCATCATGAGAATATATATATATATTTTTTTTTCCCTGTCCTTTACCCTCTTAAATCTCTCCCCATAACCTCTGTCTCTCCACAAAGTCTACCTGCCTATTTATTTTTTATTATACTCTTTAAATCATTTCTAATTTTCATTTCTCATATAAGACAAATCATTTGACATTCAACATGGATTATTTCTTGAAATTTCATAAAATTTTTAGACTTATAAATAAATGTCTATACTCTAAACATAAGTTTAGGTTGTCCATAATATTCGATGTTCTTTTATGGTAAAGCAAAAGCTTTGGAGCACATTGATTAAGCTCTAAAAATAAAGCTATCTTTTTTTCGCCTGTGTTTTAGGAACGTGTCTATAGGGTGTTAAAGGTCTTACTACTAGATGAGACTCATAGTGATCTGCCTGTTTACAACCCCCGACTGGGGATTACAGGCATGGTCCTACTGTCTCAGCTAGCCCCAGGTACAGGGCTGGAGTAGCAGGCCTGGGCATTGAACTCCTTGGCCCCTGGGCCTGCTTCCATGTGCTTTAATCCACTGAGCTATTTGGCCAGCCCAAGAATGCTATCTTGACAAAATAAAGTAGAACTTGACTTAGATGGAACCTATCGAACCATCATCCAACGTAATCCAGTATTTATGGAAGCTAAAAGTAAAGGAAGTTCAAGCTTCTAGCTGAAAAATAGATCCTAAAGTTATTCTCGAACTTTTCCAGGAAGAAAGCTAACTGGATAAGAGCATGTTCTTCCCAAGACTTCAAAGCTATTAAAAACAAATGAACAGAAACAGACAACAAAAGCACCAGTGAAAATTATCTTTGGATTCCACTAATAACACACCTTACCACAATAGCAATTCCATCCAAGTAACTTGCTTCACTATTGTATATCTCTGTTCTCTTTTTTTTTTCTTCCTTTCGTCTTTTACTAGAGCACATTTGCTACCAAAATGATTACATTCATCCATTCATCATTCGGAGCTGGTACCTGGGTACAATTTATCTTTGTTATTTTCCTTTCTCCATTTCCTACCTCCTATCTCCTTCCATTCACAGATCCTTTTTCCAATTTTCACAAGATCATCTCTCTTTTATATCTTGCTGTTTAAATTTACTTATACTTTGGGTTTTTAATATGTGATATTTAAGATTGTGCATTGAATTTATTTCAGTTATCATTATGATCTCTGATTCATCAATTCCTGAAAGAAAAAAAACAACTCCTCAAGTTTATCCTGTTTTGTGGTTGAGTAGCACTCCATCATGTACATGTATCCACTATGTACATATTTCTTACCTTCACATTTACTAATGAATACATAGGCTGCATCAAAAACTAAAGTATTATAAGGTTTTCTAGCATAAATATAAATGCATATGTATCACAAAATTTGTTGTTTTTACTATTCAGGGAATGTACCTTGAAAGAGAATAGCTGGTCAAATGAAATTGCATCTTTAGGTCTTTTTTTGTTTGCTTTTTTTGTTTTGTTTTGTTTGGTACAGAGTCCACAGGGTCTCACTACACAGGTCAGACTCATAATGATCCTTCTGTTTTGGGATTACAGATGCAAGCCACCACACCCAGTCTCAAATGCCATCACAGCAGGCCTAGGGGTGGGGCTGGCACAGCATGCTGGGTATCAAACCCAAGTCCCTGTGTCTCCCTAGGGAACTGCTTTAATCCACTGAGCTCTTTGGCTGGCCCAAGATTTTTGAATAATCATAGTGCTATCCAGTAATACTTTGGTTCATCTTTGCTCCATGAATTCCTCTGAACAAACTGAGTTTAGTTTGGGAACAGAAGATTAGGCAAAATTTTGCTTGCATTCACCAACTCCACATTGGGTGAAACACATGACTGCAGGCATCTTCCCACACAAGCACGAAGGAAGCCATGTTCCCCACCCTGACATGGGGGTGAGGCTTGTCATTGTGAAGACTACAGTCTCAGACACACCGCTGCATACCTGCAGTAAAGCAGCTTTGTGTGCTTATTGCAGACAGACAGCACTGTGGAGAATTAATCCAGCATAGCTCCAGAGGAAGCACAGAGCCTCAGTGAAGGTGACAAGAGTGTGCAGAGAAGAAAAGTGCATGGCAAGAATGGTAAGAAGGTTTGAAGAAAATAACTATTGAACAGAAGAAGGAAATTATTGAAAAATATTAGTGTGGTAGTCAGGTGACTGATCTGGCCTTGAAGTACAAATAGCAAAACTGAAAGTCTTACATATTTTGAAGAATAAAATTGTCATCAAGTGAACTGGTGTGGCAAAAGAAGTAAGGATATTAACCAATCAGAGGGCCAAAGAGCTGGAAGTAGAGAAAAAAAATGTTAGTGCAGTTAAATGAGAAGCAGCTGACAGGTAGCAGCATTAGTGAAGCTGGAATCTGAGAAAAAATTCAAGACAACTGTACAGTGATATACTGCAACAAAAATCCTCTACAAGTGAAACAAGTGATGGATTTAAATTCAGAAGAGGATGTTTCTATAAGTTCATAAGAGAAATGGTACTACAGTATGATAACACGTGGTGAGGCTTTCATTACTGACAAAGGCAATTCAAAAACCAACAAGAAGGAATTTGCAGAATTCATGAGACAGAAAGATACATCACTCAGAAAGTGTTCTACTATAATAAAACAGAACTCTTCTGAAATGAGATGGTGAAGGGAACCTATTTTATATAGTAGAAAAAACATTTCTAGGGCAAAAGCCCAGGAAGGACAGACTGACACTTTTTGCTGTACCCAAATGCATGCACTGATCTGAAGATTAAGCCATTTCCTTTGCACCATTCTCAGACCCTTTGTGTATACAAAGAGTAGAGTGTGAAAAAGTCTAGACTACCTGTCATAAAGAAGGTCAGTGTTAACACAAGGGTCACAAAGCAGTTGTTCAAAGAATGGTTGCAGAAAGTGCTTGCCCCCACTGCTAAGAAATGTCTTTCTGACAGTCAGCTGCGTGCAATATATCTTCTTCTAATGGACAATACTTCAGTATAACCTCCAGCACCTGTGCATGATATGTACTGTATGACTTCATAAAGATCAAGTTCCTCCCCACCAACATGGCATCTTTTTTGCAGCATATGGGACAGCAAGTAATCAGTTGTGCACACCAACTTCAAGAGGCTGTACAAAAAATGCTCTTATATAGGTGTTTTATGTCACTGAAGAGGTATCCTAGACTCAAAAAGAATTCTGGAGAAATGCTTTGATGTAGCACTCTGCATCAACCTCCTTGACAAAGTCTGGAGAGATATTGTGTACCAGATCTTAAACTCAGCCTGGAGGAAGATGTGTCCAGAATGAATCACTGAATGTAGTTTTGAAGGGCATGATACACCAGTAGGGAAGGAGACTGGCCAAAAGTATGGGCTATTCTTTCTGGAGTGAGGTGGTATCTCAGTGTTGTTTTTATTTGCATTTCACAAATGGCTGGCAATGTGGAGCATTCTTTAATATATTTATTCACTTCTTTAATTTCATCCTCTGAGAAGTGTGTAATCATCTCAGATGCCCATTTCTGAATTGGGTCTTTAAATTTGAGGGCCCTGTTATATCTTAGTTCTTTATAAATTCTAGACAGTAGACTTCTGTCTGATTGCTTATTAGTTAGGATTTTTTCAAAGTTTGTGGGTTGTCTTTTCACTCTGTTGACAATTTCTTTTGACGTGCAGAAACTCAAGAAGAGTTGATCCCAGTTGTCGATTCTGTCAAGTGTTTCCCATGTGAATATATGTTTGTTCATGAACTGTTTACGTACCCCTATGTCTTCAAGATTTCCTCCTACTTTCTCTTCCAGGAGATTGAGTGTTTCTGTTTTAATGTTTAGATCTTTAATCCATTTTGAATTTAACTTAGTGCATGGTGATAGAGCTGGGTCAAGTTTTAGTTTTTGGCATATAAAATCCAAGTTTTCCAGCACCATTTATTAAAGAATCTATCTTTCTTCCAGTGAGTATGTTTGGTCCTTTGTCGAAGATCAGATGGCTGAGTGTGTTCATAGATGCTTCTGTATATTACAATCTATTCTATTGATTCTCATGTCTATTTTGTTGCCAATACCATGTTGATTTTATCACAGTGGCTTTGTAGTATAATTTCAAGTCAGGAATTCTGATGTCATCTGCCTTGTCTTTATTGGCCAAGATTGTGTTTACTATTCCATGTCTTCTGGGGTTCCAGATAAATTTTAGCAACAATTTCTCTAGGTCTAGGAGGTATGTTGGGTGCAGTTTGATAGGGATTGCATTAAATCTGTAAAGTAATTTTGAGAGTATGGCCATCTTCGCGATGTTGGTTCTTCTTATCCAGGAGCAGGGAATATCTTTCCATTTTCTGAAATTCTCTATAATCTCTTTTCTTAGGGTGTTGTATTTTTCCATAAAAAGATCTTTGACTTCCTTGGTTAAGTGAATTCCAAGGTATTTCATTTTCCGTGATGCTATTGTAAAAGGTATTGTTTCTATTGTTTCCCTTTCAGTGTGCTTGTTATCCGTGTAGAGGAATGCTATTGACATTTGAGTAATGATTTTATATCGTGCTATGATACTGAATTTCTCTATCAGTTCTAGCAGTTTCTTGGTGGAGGAAATCAATCAACAACAAATGTTGTAGGGGATGTGAGGAAAAGGGAACACTTTTCCACTGTTGTTGGGAATGTAGACTGGTACAACCATTGTGGAGGTCAGTGTGTAGACTCCTCAAAAGAGTAGGACTAGAAATCCCATTCAAGCCGGCTATCCTCCTACTGGGAATTTTCCCAATGGAACTGAAAACATTAAATCATAGTGACATATGTGTACCTACGTTTATAGCAGCACAATTTGTGATAGCAAAATCTTGGAAACAACCAAGATGTCCATCACATGAGGAATGGTTGAAAAAGTTGTGGTATTTCTATATAATGGAGTATCACTCAGCTATTAAGATTGATAAGCTTGAAGCATTTATGTACTACTAATTTATGTACTACTAATGGATGCTACTTGAACATATACCCATTAGTGAAGTAAACAAGACACACATGTGTAAATATCATATAGTCTCCCTAGTATAAGAAGCAAAAGGAAGATATACAAACAGAAATGTATAACAACAACTAAAAACAACTGTGTCAGTTAGGGCAAAGTGAATGGCATATGCTGCAGGATACTAATCAGCTTTTCTTCTGGATGATTAACAACCTAAGTTCACAGATCAAAATTAGAGAAATAGAAGAGCTGCAAGGCCAGCCAACATTTTGGCCCTAGCCAAATGTTCAAGGTCAGAGAAGACTCAGCACATAGGAGAACCTGTACTGCAACATCATGAGATTCAGTTGAGCCCCAAATTTTCTGATCAAGGAGATTATGGAGCCACAAAAGAAGGAGATCGAATTTCTATAGTGTGCTTGGGGAGAGTCACATGGAGAGAAAACCTTCTCTCAGGCTCTCAAAGAGACCAAACTGGTCAAGCATTGGCAGTGACTCATCCACATGGATGACACAGACAAAGGATCTACAGATTAATGTACAGGATTACAAGATAAACCCTGAGGGGACTTCACTGACCTCATCAGAAACAAAAACTACATGTTTTGCTATACAGGTCTTGCTCTATCTTGGTCTTAACCATCCAGCACAAAAGTATAAAAATGAGGTATTTAACATGGGCCCATAATAATAAGTTGTGCTATAAATGGCTATGGTCGACAACTTCTTCGGATAACTCACTATTGTTGTGGCATGCTGGAATGTGTGGGATTGTGTCCTCAAGTTCAGGCACCAAAATTGGTTCAATGACAATGGAGTGCCCATCTTTGAAAGGTGTAGACAAAGGAAGGGGTATAGAAAGGAAGAGTCATGATGTGTATATGGATGGTACAGATCGGATAGATATGCCGTGCTTCTACATAATTCTATGAGAGGCAAGATTTGCACTAATGGTGATTGGACAAGGTACTATGTCGGCTTCTAGTACTATGGACAACCACTTGGAAAATAACAAGTTAGAAAGTATGAATTATTGAATCGTTGATATAGTTCATGTATAAAAACTAAGATACGTAAACAAGTACACCCTCTTAATTTAATTGTAGGAGACATCTGCTATGATAATGTGTGTAAGTTTAATATCATGTATACACCTTGTACAATACCAAAACATTATGAAAACAGTTTGCAATGTATTAATGTATTGAAAAAAATAATACATATGCTTAAATAAAATAGATCATTAATACTGAAAAAAACAAACAGAAGTATGGGACTAGATTCAGTGTTGCAGGCAAGAGTAGCTTGTTGAGAAAAATAAGGAGCAGTTGGTGAGGAAAAACCTGCTGAACTCTATCAAAATGTACTTGCTGCAGCAGACAGTATTTGCTAAGGAGCAGTCCACTGAGGAAGAAGAAGATAGAATTGAGGTTACTAGTAATACAATAAAATCCATTATGAAAAACTAGAATGTCTGTTAGGAATTCTTTGAGACACACTATCCCAAAGAGTTGAAAAGGGTGTTAAATCTGATGAATAAAATGGTCTTCTATTTCCAGAGAGTTATGAACTGCAGAAAAAATAAGGGACATTTGGCATATTTTTCATCAAAATTAACTTTGTAGTTAAGAGACAAGGAAAAAAAGGAAACCCTGAAGGCTATCTCCACAATGATTTTTTGGAGCAGGTCTCTCCTAACAAGAACCTTCTCCTCACCCACATTCCTGTCCTCCACTCTAGAAATTGCCTCAATCAAGATAAGTGTTCTTTTTCTTCATACAGTACTACACTTTGTTTCATATTTTTGTAGTTAAAAATATGTATCTTTCAAAACAGGGTAAGCTTATTTACATTAAACTTTATAGGAAGTTTGATTCAGTTCATGAACAGAATTGCAGAAAAATTTCACTTTACATTGAATAATTCTCACTAGCAAAAAAGAACTGTTCCTTTCCCCCACAGCTTCAACCTTTGCTATTCTTTGATTTCTTTAACATAGTCATAATAATTCTTTCTGGAGTAACATGAAATCTCAGTGTTTTAATTCTAGGAATCCTCTAGTAGAATTTTTAGCTGGCTTCCAAGAACAAATTTTGGATTTTTTTTTTCCTTTCACTTTTGTTAAACAGTTTTAGGAGTACTGATACTATCTTACCTGTAAACTTATATGGAATTTGAGGAGTGTAGGACAGGAAATCCCACTCAAGCTGGCTACTCCCCTACTGGGAGTTTTCCCAGAGGAATTGAAAACATTATAACATAGTGA